>OMNN01040293.1:0-37134 GCA_900302755.1 Chromis chromis | reverse complement strand
GGAATCCACCCCTAATTATAAATACATTTATAATTATAAATGTAATTATAAATACAGTGTACCTCACGATACGATACGCAAGACATGGCTCACGATGCCGATACTATCACAATACAGCGATACTGCGATCATCGGTATATTGCAAGACAATCACATAACGATACATCACGATATCTATAACTGAAAAATACCAAATGCCTGTAAAAAGGTTAAGTTCAGTATTTATTTATTTACTGCTATTTGGTGTCACTTTCACTGGATTTGACACAAATTTGGATGAACCACTGAACAAAAATGGGTCCACACTTTGGATGTAAACGTGGATGGGGCGTCTGTTATGGTAGCGTTGCTGTCCTCCATTATACCTGTACAAACTCTTCTTTGGCCAATTCATTTTTGCTCAAGTCTCCCTCATTCATGTGATAAATGCGACCGTGTGGAGTCATTAAGTAGTGACGCTGGGGAAATGGCATCTGGCAGGGTTCAGAGCGCCTTATTAGGGCGCCTTATTATTTTAATTAAAGCATCGATATTTGGCGGCAGCGTATCGATACTCATATCACACGAGGAGGGACGACGATATATCGCTGTATTGATATTTTGTCCCACCCCTATTTATAATAATGGATCGCTATGTTTATATTGCACATAACTGACAGATTAGCAAAATTAACCCTCCAAACCACAAAGTTAGCCAGGGAGTTTGAAAGACATGTCATTTTAAAAAACAAATAAACAACCCTCAAAGTTGAAATGTTCCTCAAACTCATCATGTGTGAGTTTCATCAGGAAAATTAACCAAAATATATGCTTAAAATCATGATATTTCATTAGTCACTTTGTTCTATATGTCTGATTTAAATATTTGCCCAAAACTGACCGTTCAGTGTCCAGATTCTGTAAAAAACTAAATATTATGCAGCTGCAACCACCAGTCATGGCAAAAATTAATAATATAATCATACATTAAGTACAGTCTGAAAACCTGAGAATGTTACTATCTGCATGGTTACATACCTAAAAAGGGGAGAAAAGTGAGCCTTTGTCAGTCAAGTAATTGTCTATTTCCTCCACTAAGTCAAATCCAAAATGGAGCATTTGTTATCAAGGTGTAGCGTGACTTCATATTGCACACTGTTACCATAGCAACAGCTTACAGGGCTTCTACATACCAAGCCGTCAATTTAAGCTGCATCACAGACAAAGTACATTACAAAGAAACAGGGCTTTCATCACACAAACACAAATGCAAATATCTCAATGCATTTGCCAACACGGGGCTAAAAATGGCAGGCTCAATGTGTGGCAGGCAAAAGTCAACAGGATACAAATGTGCCTTATTTACGTGAGCCAACATGTCTCAACTCTGTACCTCAGATCTGGGAGGGGAAAAAAAGAAATTGTGATCCTAATGCACAATAAATTCTTTTCACATTCATCTAAATCAGAATATTGACTATCTGGTCTTGATAAATAATAGTATTTAAATAAACTGAAGAATAATGCTTAAGTGCTTATTGATTTTTAGTGTAATAGGGGTAAGGACCACAGGAAAAATCTACTGTGACACTGTGAATGTGACATGTCTGACAGACAAGGACATTTCTTTTCTTAAGTTGATATCAGACAAATTCTAATAAATCACTGACCTGCTGCACTGCATTTTCCACAACCACTATGACGTCAACCTATAACCTCGACAGAAACAACTTTGGTGCAGTACGACATAATCACAAAGCCATAAATCATAAGAAAATAAAAAATGTTGACTGAAAAGTTGACCACGTGTTACCAATACTGGGGAAAGATGGTGACTCTACATAATACAGATATTTTAGTTACATTTGTAGTTTGCTCCTATACTTGACTCCTATCTGCTCTGCCTAAACTCAACCTAAAGTTAGGCCCAGTTCAGTCAAAAAGTACCAGAATCTTTTGTCACGTCTGTTGCAGCCGAGTCATGAATGGCTTCATTTAAAAAAAGAATCTGGTTAGAGCAAATGGTTTATATTTGTTGGTGTGTAAAAACAAGATATGTAGAATAAAGTAATTTTGATAAAATAGAATGTTGTTAAGCTTAAGTCTGGTTAAGATTCCTGACACAAGAGCACATCACAGAGGAGTAGTTCAAGGACCATCTGAAAGTTAAAAATCAGACAATTCTCTAAGTTTTAACTGGTGTGACTTTGATGAATGGGGTAATTTTTTAGCGATTTAAAAAAAAAAAGTTAACATGCCTTCAAAATCTCTTGGCAGTTTTTGGGGTCAAAAGGGTTAAAGACAAGTAATAGCTAAAGTAAAACTGACAAAGTATGTGAATCCAGTATAATAGTCTTTCCTCCATTTTATAACTTAATTCACACACTTTCTCCTAATAACCCCCTCTACCTCTGTAGTAAACTGAAATGTGGGGTCTATCCATGTTGGCCTGACTTTAAGACAGATTTTCACAGTTATTAAGTGATTTGCATCAGCAGGAGTTTGACAACTAGGGAGATTATTGAGGATATTCAGAGTAGAATAGTCACTCCTAATGTGTTACTAGTATGGTATGTTACATAATTTAACAAATGGATAGTAAGCACACAGCTAACTGTGTATCATTGTGCAGACGAATGGCCAGTAGCCAGTACAATAGGACAACTCCAGCTTCTAATCATGACTGCTATAGAAAACAGATGGTAGTTATTTCTGAATGTGCTAACGTAGGGGAATGTTCCTGTGGCGTTCAGCCCAATACAACTAGTCCATTCAGGACATTAAGACAGATGACATTCATGTCTGACATCTCAATGAGAACAAGCACGATGAGGTCGAGTTTGGGTGAGAACAAGGGGGTGACTGTGGCAGAGAGGGAGGGCACCAGTGAAAGATGTTTAGTAGCTGTGTGTGAGGAGGCCTTAAATCTAGTTTGTAATGTGTGAGGTAAACAGCTCCACTGAACAACAAAAGACTGGTTGCTTCAATTCAGGCAGCAAACAAACAGGCCAGTGAGGTCAGTATGGCGTCCTCTTCACAACGAAAGCTATTCTCTCCCAGACTTAAAGAGACAGCTTAACATTGCAGGAAATTTCTGTTTACCGACTTGTGGTGTACCTTCAGATTGTGAGAATGCGAAATGTAATTCATTATACATGATTTCGCTCTCATGCCTGCTCATTCTTTTTCCTGGGGCCCACTGCGATGCCCAGATTGTCAGCATGATGACAAAGCCCTCACAAAAACCTTCAATCTTGATGATGATCAAACCCTGACGACGACTGAATATAGGGAGAGGCAAAAGATGCGTCTCAGAATGCAATGCTAGCTCAGCACCAGCACCTATATAAGTCCCTTCCTTTGTTGACCTAATTTAAACACAATACAGAAACTGAAAACATTACTGCACTGTTTCTCATACATTGATTTTTTTGTGTGTGGTGGCACAACACAATATCAACATTGGCCGCCATATATCGATTTTCTATTTTTTTTTACTATTTAAAATGGATAAAATGTTATTTGATTGTAGAGCTGCATCCCGCTCTCGCTCGATCGCTCTCTCACTAACACGTTGAGAACAAACCCATCTCTGTATAGCCCCTCCTCTCCGTGCACATTCCGAATCAAAACTTAATCATGTGTAGAGGAAGGATTATCGTTGGCTTTGCCTTGCAGAGAGGACAGCTGATCAAATTCACGAAAAAAATCAATCCAGAATCCACAAATGATTAGTATAATGAACGCCACTGCAAAGATTTGATGCATTCATGTTAACTTTGATATTCTAATCTATGATGTTAACACAACACTGTCTATTTCGGATGGCTAACTCTTGAAATAAATCATTAGCAAGCATGTAAGGTGCCTCACTAGTAAGGATAGCTGTAAGTTACGTTAGAAGACAGCTGAGCTGTTGAGGCTAACATGCTAGTTCCCCTCAGCCCATTAGCTACCGTCACAAACAAAATCCAAATACCTTGAGAAACACTGCACAGTTCATTGCAATCCAGACCAATTTCATCATTTTCAATCTAGTGAAATGAAAAACACTAACTGGATTTACTTTTCCCGATCTGGATAGAGCGACAATGCATTTCTGCGGGATGCGCTGTCTGAGAAAAGTGAAGCTGTTGTTTGAAATAATCTGACCTCGTCTGGCCTTTACGCTCCATGACTAGACCAAGTTATCTAGGCCAGTCCTGAAACCAATAGCTAATGTTTATCTTCATGATCATAAACAACCAGACGAATAATGCAGGCCAGGATCACAGTGGATTCTATTCCTCTATGCCTAACTGGCATGGTCTGCTTTAGCTTGTGTGAGTTGAGTTTCTGTTAGTGGTAAATGAACACAGGACAACAGCTGGAGATTCACTCAGTTAGACAGGCTATTGTGAGAGATGATATGTCCCTGGCCCACTTGGAGTTACAGTATAGTCTGTGTGACACAAACAGTACTGAAGTCAAGGTATTAAGCACCAGTTAATTGAGCCAACTCTCAGAAATTATGATCTTCAGAATTTTATGAATATCAAACCTCATTTTTAACAGTATCTATCCTTATGGTCTGAAGTTTTATGTACCTTGTGTAATGATTTCTCTCTGTAATCCACTGTTTTCTTATTTTATCTAAACGTTGACATTACAAGCACAGGGTGGCTTTCATTGTGAAGCAGTTAGAGGAAAACAATTAGCACTTAAATTTGTACAAGCAATGACCATTCATTTTAAAGGCTATCTACAAAATAAGACAGTTATTTTCAGCAATGTTTAAGAGAAGCCACAGTGAGCTTTTAGATAAGACGGCACTCGTCCATACTTTAGTAATGTAATAAACTTAATATACTGTGCTCTGCTTTTGTGTGGAAAACTACTCATTGTATGCAAGGATTACAGCTGTAACAGACATGATAGAAAAAGATTACTGATTGATTGATTTATTAAAAGAACAGGAGTTTGTTTTGGGAAGCACCATAGAATATATATGTCAGCTACGTTGTCAGAAATAGTAACTGGTGTCTCTGTTAATGCCAAAAACAAACTGGTCTTTTTGGACAAAGACCCAATGCAGTGTTTCAGTTTAATTACAGTATTAATGTATCCAATGCCTTTAACTATTCTATTCCAAGTCAGCATTTTTTCTTCTATAAAAGGTATCTTGAAGAAATGACAGAGACTCAGACAGTGTCTTACCATGTGGCTTTGCTGAGACTGGGTGGCGCCATACATAGTGATGCCATTGGTCGGTGGTGCCAACTGTGGTGCGTCTGATTGGATAAAGCCCCGTCTATCAATGAGACTAATGAGAGAAAAGCAAAGATTGGACAAAGAAACCATTTGTGAGGATTGACTCACAAACATTGCACAGCAAATACTGTAACCAACTATCAAATACATAAAACAGAATAGAAAACATAGAATAACACTAACGCATTCCTTGCAGCTATGAAAGGCATTAAAGGAGATGTAAAAATGAAATGCAACAGCAAGCTAGTACTTAGATCTGAGCTGAGTCAGTCTTACTGTAGATGGTAAGCATTACAAATGTGCAAATAAGCTTGTGTGCCAGTGGGACCACACCAATTGCAAATAGTTGAAATAGCTGGGTGAAGTAGTATGTTGTGTACAAACTTCATTACTCACATCTTGACCATGAAGAAGATTGAGTGAGTGCAGACGCTCATTTTTCCCCCTCACACAGACATCCACACAAACACATAAAATCACAACTTAGTAATAAATCACTGTGGTTCTGCAGTGGAACAGTGGAGTGAATCATTGTTTCTGTCCCAACTTTAATGCTGCAGAACTCTGACGCAGCTGGTTAGACAACAACCTGCTGACCTTTGGTATGCATATGCACATGTGTGTGGTCATGGTCTACTTACAGTAATAGTGGCTATTTATTAGCCAGACAGACGTTGATCAGACACTGAGCAGTCTCTACAACACACATGCAGCCATTTGTGGTGTTAAATGGCACAAGCAAGGTAATATTAATATTTGGATTGGGCTGGAATCAGGTAAAAAGTGATTTACTAGAATCACAGAAATAAGCTCTGCAAATCTACAGCAGCAGCCTGAGTTTTTGCCAATAAAAGTCTTCAAATGTGGTTAGGAGCAAATGAGCATGAAAACATGTAGTTTGATGCATTTTAAAATGTGTGTCAAGGTCTTGGCAGGGAATTAAACATAAAAGGCTTTAGTCTGAGTGTGCTCAAGTGAGAGGCAGCATTGCTTGCTTAGTCCGAGGGTGAGGTGAAACATTCCTTTCTTAGTGGTGGACCCAGCTGTGTGATGCCTGTGGCCACACAAACACACTCACATGCCCAGATGGCAGCCACCTGTGCTTTGAGGACTCTCCTTTGCCACCCACTGGAATCATTATTGGGAGATTTATAGTTTGTGATGGCCAGAGCACAGTACAGCCAAATACACTGATAGAATATCGCTAAAAGCCTCCATCACAGCCCTTCTCATACTTTGCACATGTGTGTGTCTGCATCTGACTGCATGTGGTAAACTGGAGATTGTATGTTTCTTGTACCATCTATTTGTACTTCACGGTTCAATGAATTAAAAGCAAAAGGCAGCGTTAAAGGCTGCGAGTTCCACCGAGTTAAAGATATTTGTGACATCCTGACAATGTCACTTTGAGTGTTGTATTTTCAAAGTGGGTAAAGTGGCCTTTAAAGATAACAGCAGAGGTATCTCTGTTCAGTGGGCACTCAATTCTAACCATGATAGAAGAAAGAGCAGTTTAAGTCAGAGGAATCACCAACTACAGTTTCACAGATGAGTAATAAGAAATGTTGGGTAAAATGCTGAAGTGAAAGAAGCTGGGAGGGAATGTACAATGTGTACTGACATTTACAGTCACATGGACATGAGAATGTTTCTGTGACAGTTGGCCTGTATTTTTTGTTAAATCATATACACAGAAAAAGCATGAAATCTAATATATCAAGCCAACTTTGATCTTAAGACTTGGTGAAAATAGGCCTGAAATCCTTTCCACTCTTGCAGTATCTTAGCTATGTATAGAGAAAAGGCTGCAGGCAGGCTCATTTCAAAGCAGCTCTTCACATCAAACACAGTCTTGACTAACAGTTCTATTTTAGCCTTTGGACAAAATGGAAAATTACAATGGGAGGAAAAAGAATAACAGGTGCTGTGACCTATTACAGTGAAGGTGAAAAATGACTAAATGGGTTTTACTCAGAGCAACGGATGATAGGGCATATGTCATCATCTGAGCATCTGGGAATGTATAAATCACCTCGTAAAATTACACGTGCACATTCACACACGTCATACCTCGGTGGCAGGGGTCCACACAGCGCCGCACAGCAGTTGGTGAATATATTGCCATGGCTGTAAGGGTTATAGTTGTCCTTCCCTCTTTTAGAAGACCACGAACCTTTTATCTGAACAAGACCACACAGCATTATGAGTCACACCTTCAGTGGGACAGATAAATAACTTGAGTGTCACTGATAAACAGAGCAAGACTGCTGTTTGTGTATTGTGGTGCTAAAACTGCCTGTGGCCAACACAGTAAACAAATCCACAACCTTGGGCGTTATTAGCGCCACGTTATAACAAACTGAGCTAACCATCCTTGGTGACACATGACTCTCTCCAGTCTGACTGAGGTGAAAAGAATTCAGGGCTCAAGCTGTGAGCATATGACCAGTGTGAGTGAATATTGACAAGCTTCTGCTTCTCTTTGATATCTATTATTGTGCAATGTCAAAGTTGTAAAGTAGAATAACACAAAAACACGTGAAAAATAAGTCTCTAAATTAATAATTTAATAATTAATGATTAATATTAATAATACAGAGATAATACAGATAACATAAATATGCAGAGAACACCACTGCTACTTCTAGTTCATTAAAACAATTTACTAGCACTGAACTTGAAAAGAATCTTTAAATGCTTAATGAGCAAATCCCAAAATATAAAACACAGCGTGTACAGGAGTTGTTTAGTAATTTTGATAACACATAGAAGATGCTTCGTGATTTAATTGATGCCTCATCATTTTGAAGTGTACATTTTAGGTTACATTATATCAGAGGTGCTTTTCATCATCCCATCTTATTGTTCCTTGTGTCCCCTCTCCTCCCACGACCTGGCAACTGTTCTCCTTCCAATGTCACGGAGGATCTTTGAATTACTTAAATAGGCTTCTAAGGAAACTTAGAACACAGAAGCACAAGGGTACGCTATGTGGAAGTCTTTTATCATGTGTGTATAAATGCTGTGCTTTTGTGGGTGTCAGTTTGATTTGACAGGTGATAAAGTAGTGCAGGACATCATAAGTAACTGGTGTCGCTTATGACTGACGCTATGGAACAAAGGATTTCTCTTTTGGCAGCTTCGGCTCCTTTGTTTTTGAGTCTTTCTCTTCTACTTCTCGCATCTCTCTTTCACAGAGGAAGAGATGTGAGTGAGGGAAGCCAGAAGCCACGTTAGCATAAGTAAAAGCACCCCTGGTATATTCTATTTCATGTTCATACTCACGTCTTCATTGGTGGTCTGATTGGAGCTGATCAGGTAGGTATGGAAGCCTGAGAGGCCCACTATGGACCAGACAGAGAAGAAACACACCACCACCTCCAGCACAGTGACAGCATTAGGTCAAGGAACAATTCGCTGCTGTAGATTTCATTTGATCTATTCTTAAACTTAAGAACAGACAATAATATGAAAGCCCATACAGATAAATAAACACACATAACAGACTTATATGGAGACGGCATGGACACAAAAAATGCAGTTGTAGCAGCTAGCATATTGACCTACAGCCTGAGGGCTGTCCTCCTCTTGCCAATACTTCCTAGTTACCAGTTCATTTGGCTGGGACTGCAGAACACTGCTCATTTTCTGTGCTCCACATAAAGCACAAAGCACTGTTCAAGATGAATCCTTCTGCCATTATAAAAATGAACTACAGTAACCCTTACTGCATGGACTACATCTTAGAATACATTTTCCAAAGAAGCATCTTATTCATATAATGACATATAAATACCCAGACACTACAAATCCACGTCTTAGTACAACAAGTAAGTGCCTGAGGGTGTACTGGAAAAAAATACTTGGTAGGTCAGTAAATATTACATCCTCAAGACCAAAAGTCAGTCTGTACTGTACTAGAAAGATCAACAAAATACCCTCGCTCTCCCATTTTCTCTCTTTTAATCTTCTTCTTTTTCTCTCTTCCCAATCTCTTCCTCCTTAGCAAGGACAAAACATGTCATCATTCTTCTAGTACAAAGGACTGCTACGATAGTATCGACTGCAATTCCCCTTTATTAAAGCCCTGTAGGACACAGGACGTTATCAGCTTGGCTTGGCACACATTTCTCTGCCAGAGAGTTATCTCACTCAGCCATAGAGAGAAGGACAGAAATAGAGAGAGAGACAGTGTCACAGCCCTATGCTCTGAACTTGATTTGTGGATTATGAATGGCATTGGGTATCATTTAGAGTTTATCAGCTAATTGTCATCCACTTGAACCTAGTTCATATGCTTGTCATGTTTTTTTAAGCAAGAGAAGAAAGTTGAATCATTTAAAGCAAACACCTATCTTTATTTGTTGCCATAAATAGTCATAAGGTGCTTTATTACTATATTTGATTTAAAGGTAAAATAAAATTTAGGTTAATTTTTTTTCCCTACCAAACCTTGTGTGAAAAAGCCTGCAGGAGAGGCAACATTAAATTTAAATCATAATGACAACGATTTACAGTTAAAAGCCAAGGTCAAATGGTGTGGAACTAAACTTTGCTCCAATGTCAAAATAAAACATTTTACTTACTTGGATTTGCCACAGTGATTATCTCTGGTGTTGTGTTAAGACATTAAGCTGACTTGCAGCGTATTTGTAACAGCTATAGCTTAAGATGTTCAGCACACACTTGGTATCTATCGTATCGACACACTCGCGCTCATATCAAATCTCACTCACACAACATCTCTGTAGAGGGAGAGAGGCGAGTTAAAGCCAGATGAAATTAAAGACAGACTAAATCAATTGACAGAGACAGAACGCAGACCTGCCTTGCGTGCTGTGTTATCCTCATGGAACAGGATTATTCAGACGCACACAAGTCATGCAAGTAGTATAACTGCAGAAAAAGGCACGAGCAAAGGATCAAAATGCTCCAAAGAGCCAAAACATGCAAAATAATTTGGACCTACTGAATCAACTGTGTTGATCATCACTCAAGTTAGTCTGTGTCAAGATGAAAGGAATACAGTGGAGTCTAGGAACGACTGAGTGGTGAAAAAATATATAGGATGACAAGTTTATGTATAAAAATGGGAACAGACTGCAGCAAAAGTCTGAGAAACACTCTAAAAAACACATTATCAATAGTAAATGCAAGTCAGATTTCAGTAAAAGGATATCTGGCAGGGCTATCTTTAAGTGCGGTGAGGAACCCACTTTGATGGGAACCTGTGAATAGAGACATAGACAGAGTTACCATTAGACCACAGTGCAGCTGTGTTTACCATTACATACACTCTATCTCATATAAAATCAGCATTAAGCACCACCCAGTTAATGGGGAACTTATCAGATATTGAGTACTACACTCTCACTAACGGGCCACTACCTGCTGCAGACACTTTCCAGGGTAAAGTTTAAGAGTCAATAAGATGAACTGCGATAGGCTGACTGTGCCCACTTAAATTGGAATTCCAATTTAACTTCCAAGTGTGAAGAGTAGGAGGACACAGCCAGAAGACCAAAAATCAGGCTGGCCAGCTATATGTGGCAGTAAGAGACATCTCTACAGTTTTCATCAGCCAGACAGAGTGGTTACTTATTCAGTTTTTAAAAAGACATGTACATTTTAAACAGCTGTTCACAAAATAAATGTTGAAAAGCACGGTATTTACCTATGATCTTGGGCATTGTCAAGCAGGTTTTATCACTTCTGTACTGTGTCTATGCTAAGCTTAGAACACGAGCAGTGATGCTCTCTAATATGGTCTGACGCCCAGTGGGAGAAAAGATAATAAAAATCAAGGAATTAAAACCCTTTTTTGTCAAATCTGACAGCACTTGGACTCAACACAGCACGGTTACAGTCAAAGGAAAGAGAACAACCAACAGAGTATTAATCATCACTACAAGCTAATCTTGACCCATATTTCTGTCCCCAGTGCAACACTGATCCACTGACTGTCATTTAAACATGCACACACATGCACATACACACACACACACGCACTAATTGGGGGCCCAACAGTCCACTGCCTGCTCCCAGCTGGAAAAATGGTAACAAGCCAGAACACTGCAGCATTTCACAACGCCCACTTACAACCTGCTGGCTTGAAACACACCAAGAACACAGTCAGGAGGAGTGTAAGTCTGTGCCATGCCTGAGAGCACATGTCCTTTTTTTCCTCAGCTACTTACGTAAAATGATGTGTGTGATGACGAAGGCAAAGATGAAGATGGTGAGGAAGGAGAGCGAGAGGATGAACATGTAGAAGAAACGGTAGTTCCTCCTTCCCACGCAGTTCCCCACCCAGGGACAGTGGTGGTCAAAACGCTCTGCATGGACACATAGAGACGGACAGAGGGAGAGTAAAAGATTTTATTCTGGAGATAAGCACTTTAAAATTATCACATTGGTGCCACAGTGATGTTTCCCCTGATGAAGTATGAAGTCTTTGTCATGTGCCCGTATAAAAAAATCCAGAAGATATCTGGTTAAGCAACAGCGGTTGAGAAATCATGCTTCTCTAGCACAAGTCTAGTTGTATGAACCAAGTTTTCTTAATTCTGGCTTAAGACAACCACATGATATTTAAAAACATAACCAGGTTACTTCAGTGCACATCAATACAGTGTACAAATCCAGAACTGTGGGAAATTAAGGGAAAGGGGAAGTGTCCCTCTGGGTCTTGGCATAATAATATACAAATTTTTCACATAGCACAAACTGGCTATTTATACAAACTAGCTAATAAAAGTTAGAGGCCTGCCGACATGACTGTGTAAGGCTGAAAATCGCCCCCTGTCACTGTGGGACTGTGAGGTTGAGAGGGTGAAAGAAGCACTTTGCTGGGTCAACAGATAAAAGTGACACCATTAAGACCTCAATCAAAGAATGTTTGAAGACAAAAGAGAGGTAGAAAAGTTAACAGTGTTGTCAAGGCTGTTGTGTGTCTTCCACAGAGATCATACAGATGAGAAAGACTGGTGTTTTCCAGTATGTTAAAACTGACACCAATCTGCTAGTCACCTTGGTGCAGTGTGTGTTGTTATATTGTGCAGCACAGAGGAGTCTTCTTCTATTCTAATTCATGTCGTCTAAGTGAATAAAATGCCTGAAATTAATGAAATACTCCCATGTATTCAAAAAGAAAAACTGTAACTGAATGTAGTCTGAGGTGTTTAAATATTTCAGAAATATAATGTGAAATTCTTTTTAATTAAAATCAGTCAGTGGTATTCTATTCATAGGAACCGCAAGCAGCTCCAACACACTTTTGCCTGATTGCTCTGAGAGTGGAAGACTTATTGTTAGTATTTAATCAGCCCCAACTCTATAGTCCTATCTCCAAGTGCGAACTACTAGCTGTGCACAGTGGTAGCTACTTAACTAATTAATCAGAACCATTATTTGTTTAGTGAGGTGAAATGACCTGCTTTTGTCTCCATTAGTCAATACCTGGTTGAAATGTGTCTGGGAACTGGATTTAGTCAGACAGAGGGGACAGCTACTACTAGTCAAACCTGACTACAAAAGTCTGCCGGAGGTCATTAATGTTAGATAATCAACAACACTATTTTTACTATGAAACTCTGCTGATACTTAAAGAAATAAGAGTTAAGTCTCTCCTTTCAACTTTTTAGATCAACCTCACACTTAATGGATCATAAGGAGTTAGAGGCGATCGAAACAACAGCTAATATAAGGTGGCATTATCCTTCTTATAATGGTTTTAATGTAAAACCAAAAGCTTAAAACACACAAAAACACAACTCTTACAGTTTCATAATGATCTAATATATTCTTGTTTATGTGCCAATATTCTTTTGATGTTTTTTTTTAACTTATACCAATGCAACTTCCCCAAAGGGATCATTAAAGCTTTATGTAATGTCCTCTAACTAAGCACATCAGAATGAGTAAATAAATAACAGCACACAGCCCAAAATCACTCTTAATATCAAACCTCAAAATCAGTATTTGTAACACTAACAGTTCGAATTTGAACAAACATTCAGATCTTCTTATGCTGCTATGTATAGTGTGAAGAAAAGAGCAGAGCATGACTTCAAGGGAAGGGAATTGATGTGTGTGTATCATAATTCTGTGCTCTTATAAGCTTCTTCTATCACTCCCCAAGGGATAACCCTCTTAAAAAGGAAGTGACTCTACCATATTCCTATCCTCCACATCCACTAGGGAGGGCCTATCCATTCTGTCTCTTAACTTATTTAAGAGCTTGTTATCCCCCTGGCTTTTACAGCACCAGAGGCAGGGAGAGAGAGAGGCAGTGGAGTCAAGAGTCAGGGGAAACACACGCGATTTTTTCACTGCCACTGTGATCCACATTTTCAGTTTAGGAGCAAATGCCAATCCAGATTGAGTCTAATGCGGATCATTTCAGAGGTAGAAACCATGGTCCAGAAAAAAAAACGTATATGCGTGAGTTCTTTTCTTCTGCATATGGCCTGTTTCCCTGTAGCAGTATTCATGCAGATTATCTCCATGCAGGGTGGAGACCAAGAGCTTTGAGAGTAGACTGGAAAGTATTCTAATGAAAGAGACACCAGTTACAACTGACATTCATCATTAGAGTTCCTCACTTCCACCCACCTGCCATCCAGACAGTCCAACTATGTGTCAGTTTCTCCTTTTTCATTTCCCTCCCATCTGTGGTTCACATCACACAACTGTGATCTAAACATTGTGTTTTAAACCTTCGAATCAAGGATTTATACTTTTAAAATGACGCTGCTCTGTGTCAATGTTTGGTTTGGAAAAAGCATTTAAAGCATCTGCTGTGACTGTTATGGTTTAAATAAATAACTTTCATCTTATCTTGTGTTTTTTTGAGCAGCATATCAATACAGCTTCAAAAAAGTAAGCCTCACCAGTCTCATTTCATAGTTTGATCATGCACTTAAAATGTGCACAAAATCCATCTCTGTGTAACAACACACATAGCCTGTTTGCCAGAATGACTGCCCATCCATCTTTTTGTACAGCTCCCAGCCTGTCTTCCTTCCTGCCAGCGTGCATCTGCTGCATCTGATTACCACCTCCTCATCTTTTTTTTTCCCCTGTGTTTACAACTTCCTCATCTTTGTCTCCCAGGTTTTCAGTCAGCTCCACTTCTGACAGGGAAATAGACATTCAAAGGCAGAGCTGTCTCTGAAGAATGAGGAGCACAAAAAACCCTGATGAGAAAGATACAGACACACAGGTCTCTGTATCTCTGTCTCTATCTTTTAGTAATTGCCTTGCTGTGCTCTTCACTTCGTCCCCAGAGACAGAGCATGTGGCTGGGAAGAGCAGCAAAACTCAACCATTATGCTGCTGTTTTTTTTTTTTTTCTGTTGTTCTTACTCTAACTACTCCATCCCTACTCTGTTTGGATGTCGATTCCTCCAGGCATTTAGTATGTACTGTTTATTCCTTGTAGGTCTGCATCACAAAGGTAACATTTACTTTGGCTTGTGTTCTAATATACAATCTTTGCAGAATCAGTATGAACATAATTTGTCTGCCTTCTAAGAACTGTGTGTTTATATGTTGTCTTTGTGTTAATATGTGAGGTTGGGGCCAGGAAGCAGAGCTGTGGCAGCATTTCATCAACCCCAGTTTTATGATATAGAAAAAGTAATATTTTCAAAAAGGTCTAAATACTTGATATACTGCTGTTTTCCTGCTCATCAGATTGAGCTTATATTGGCCTTTTATAAAACACATATGAACCACAAACTGCTCAGAAGGTAGATGGGTGATTTGTAAACGTCTTGACTATTTGAGATCAGAGAACATCATCATAACTCACCCACACAGTTGTCACAAAGGCTGCAATGGGAGGCACGTGGTGGTCTGAAGATTTTGCATGTGAAGCAATACTTCAGTTTGACTGTCTGGCCGTTGATGACCACCTCCTTAGTCCTGGGAGGAGGCCGGTAGCCTGTACTGCCATTAGCTACATCTTAGGAAAATCAAAGAGAGAGGAGAACAAAACGTGTAAGAATCAGAGTAAAAACCTGTTAAACATTTTCGTTGCAGAGCTCCCATGCGCTCTGTTAGAGTGTTCATGTGGTATTATTGGTGTAGATGTGTTATGAATATTTCAGTGGCATAAAAATACTGTTTATTTGGGAAACCTCTGTGTGGGATGTAAAGGCTGAGTAAAAACAAGGACAACAGCCTACATTACAAATTGCGCTTCCAGTGCTAATATTGCATTGAAGACAGGGAAAGTACCATAATCTAAGAGGTAATTAGCTACAACAGAAAAAAATAAATAAATAATTATATTTATATTTATTATGTTAAAGATAGGGTAAAGTTTGAGAGAGCTACTGGCATAAATGCAATACTACATATTCTAAAACACAATTAAATTATTTTTTAACAAATCAACACTAACATTTAGGCTATAACATTTTTATTTCACATCCTAATAAAGGTTTTTACTCGTTATCACTACTGTTCCTATAATAACCTCTACTTTGCATTTTGGACAAATAACACAGCTCAAACAACAGAGAGCAGTCAATTATATGAAGGGAATAGTTTACTAATGGCTAGCAAATTTACACTGGCAATGCATTTGTATAAATATCACGCTGTTTTCAAAACCTTTTGGAAATGGAAATGGTAAAATCAGCCACCTGAGACACTATAAAGGTGCAGGTACATTTCTTTGTGTGTAAGATGAGCCAGTATTATCCACTAGATTGTACCGTCTAGAAGCGATGTGTTCAGGTTGTCTGATTTAATTTGTCTCGAGACGGATGCACCTCAACGAGGCTATGATTAAATAAAATTTTCACTGATCTGCTGCTATCTTAAGCTCTGATAAAAAGGTACATGTCATGATAGCAGTAACTTAAAAAGGTTAGAACATGGACAACCCACACAGCTCATTAATTTTAATTAGCTCCACCATTTTAGCTCCTTTGTTTGAGCTATACAGCTTCTGCTGCTGTGGGTCAAACTTGACAACCAGAACCAATCTTTTGCGCGGCTGACAGAACACTACCACGCTAAAACCATCAGTCGCGTCTTTTCTGCATAAAATGAAATCAGCTGCTAGAGTGACTGAAACTGCAGCCTAGTTCACTTATTACCAACAACAGTCTGGAATTCAACCTGCACTCAACACCACAATCCTCAGACTAGAATGAAAAGGAAAAAATGGTGGCAAATTGCACGGAATGGCTTTTGGTGGAGTAAGACAGCAGTGATGACAGGCTAAACGGTAATGATGAGAGCAATGATAGTGATTTTCAAGCCATAAAAGGTAAAGCCTGTATCCTATTATTGCTGTGCTTGCTTTGAGCACTCTCACGCATGCTGAGAGTAGAAGATAGTGTGTGTAGGAAGATAATTTTGAGATCATTTACACGGAGGCCTGAAGCATTGCTAACAGAGTGGTATGTATGTGTGTTAGCGAGAGGGGGGTTTGTAGGGACTGAGAGGTTTGTGTGGGAGTTTGACATTTCTAAAGCAGAGCAGAGGAAATGCAGCCTGTGAGTTCTTTTCTATTGAATTCGTCTCTATTGTGATCAATGCCTGCAGAGCGCTCCACTCTCTTCATACTCCTTCTGTCCTTCTGCCCTCGCAGCAGAGTACATTGAGGGAGACAACAAATGAGAGGGAGCGTGAGAACAATTCGGAGCACAATTCAGGTTCCACAGTGTTAAATCTACAGGAGACGTCCCATTGTTATGGTATTCATTGTGCAGTAAAATCTACAGTAACATTAGCTCCTGTCAGGCAAAATAAATCGCTATGATAACCAACTACAATGTGCTTCTGAAGCATTAGAAGAATTTACTTCAAAGTGTACTCTGACAACTCTAAGCAATGCTGGCAGGTAGCGAAAGATACATATTGACATACTTATGTTATATCAAACAGTAATTTAACAGTAATTTGGCACCAAAATTTAATCACCTGTTCCTTGTCACATTATCAACATATCCTGAAAATTTCATCAAAATCCGTTCATAACTTTTCAAGTTATCTTGCTAACAGACAAACAGACAGACAAACAAACAAACAAACAAACAAACGGACAGACGCTGGCAAAAACATAACCTTCGCTTGGCGGAGGTAATAAAAAATTGTCTGCTCCTCGATACGACGGAGAAGCCATTGCCTGACTCAGCTACGACCAACAGTCACATGACAAAAATTCTAGTACCTTTTGGCTAAACTATGCTGAACTGCCGGCTGCGTTCACACAAAGCAAAGACAAGCATGGAAAACTAAAAATATAAGTAGTAATATATCCATAATATGCAGAGCCACCATACTTTTCAACTGTTAGTAACAACTGTGGGCACTTGGAGAAATGTTGCTCATGTTGATTCCAGATTTTAAATTTTTTTTTTTGTAAATCACATAATCAAAGAAATTCATTATAACTTTGTTACACTGCGCAAAATACATTTTAGAGTTCTCCTTGCTTCTAGCCATGGTTGTACTAGTTCAGTAGAGGTACAGGACTTTATATTACAGTGAAAAATGAGCACATAAAGAGTGAAAATGTGACAGGAGCATACAACGCCCACAAATTGCTTGGGGTCAGAGGGTTAAACATAGTTTTGTGTGTATTGGGTTTCACTTGGTAATGAACAGTTATCATGACACACTAAAATGATCTACATTAGGTTTCTATGGCTACGAGACTAGCAACAGGAGCAGCGAGCTTGAAATAATGCATGAAAGTTTCCAAGTCGGAATAATGGGTTTGCCCATTCGTCGCATACTGCTGACATATCATGAATACAAAATAAGGCAACACAATCAGTTTAAGTGACAGCAGATATGTGGCGCCACCAGTCATACAGTCTTGGTGAACTGCAGACAGAAGTATACGAGCCAAACATACCTTAAATCATTCTTTCAAAAAAGATTTCAATTTTAAAAGGTACAGAAGAATGCTTTTATTACTTTAGGTTAAAACTTGACAACATGTGGACAAGTGACACAGTATCAAACCATATAATTCAATCCAATGCACTGAACAATGTAGTGTATAGTGTAAATTGATAATGGTCAATTTAGACCACCTCCAGGTGGGCAAAAATAAAAAAGCAATAATACTATATTTAATATCATTAAAAATAATTAGATGCTATGTTACAAGGTAGTGTCAATGCAACACCATCACAAACTCTGGTGTGAAAGATTGGTGTAGAGTTGAATCAGTACATTTAAGATGAACAAAAATTAAACTATATAATCTTTTTACATACAAAAGTCATAAGTGATTCTGAATTGCAATATACCGTACATATGTTTTTATTGTCCATGATAAATGTTTTTAAAAAGTAGCCTAACACACAGTTTGAGATTTCCTCAAATGGAGAGCTTTTACAAGGTTACAATTTCATTTAGCAGATGCTTTTATCCAAAGCGACGTACATAGGTAGGTAGGCGGGGCAGCATTAAGGACCTTGCCTAAGGGTCCTCACTGGATACCTGCGCCCTGACCGGGATTTGAACCACCGATCTCCCATGCCAAGGACTGGGGTGTTAGTCACTGAGCTATCCAGCTGCTTTTCTATAGTCTATCTGTCTCAAAAACAGCAGAAAATTAATGGTATGAAATTTGCTACTTTCTCATAGATGTTTACGCACAGACAACAAAAACAACAATTTACTCACAGCTCAGCCTTAACCACCTGCCTCTAAATACCACCGTCTCTGTAAATCAGACTGTGGTCATGCCGTAAGTACACTTCGACCAGTCCATCAACATTCACTACACTTGTTCACAGAAGCCTGCAGTGAAGTAGTGTGTGAGCGAGGGTGTCAAAGTCGCTTTTTTGCTGAACAAAGCTATTTGTACACTTAGCCATCCTGGCAGCCAAAGCTTAGCCTTGCATCAGTGTCTAGTGGGAGATCCCTCAGAGAGATAGGCCAGGACTAAGAGCTTGAAGCTAGAAAATAAGGCCAGGTAGACTGGAAAGTGATGTAACACAACACGCATAAATACACACACACATTCAGTGTACCCACTCGCACTCTCACACGCAAAGTTAAATGAGGGTTCAATGTCAGCCAAACTGTGCTACGTGTTGCCTGGTGGGGTATAAAGAGAAACTAATTGCTATCCCACTGTGTATGTGGAGGAGAGAAAACTAAAGCCTTTGCTTTCACTCATGGAAAATTCTACTGGAAAACACACTGTATTACTGACCTTAAACTGACAGCCGATATGTAAAATTCTGTTAAATTAAGCAGCTGGAAAGATAAAAACGGTTTTAAATACACTATAAAATGGTGAATAAAAATTATCATTCAACCCTTTCACATAGCACATACATGACTTTCTCAATCAAGAATGTTAATAAGAAAGTCTGTCTTTCTAAACACTCTGTGCTTTTTACAGACAGATGTGCACAGAGACTAAAGCTGGTGTTAAAAAGTTGGTTTACAAGCCATTTAAATGGAACACAAGCCCACGTGATGTCTATTGAAAACCAGGTGGAAAGTTAAAGTTGAGCTACTTCATGCTGTATTGGATATTTTAAAGACACACAATTTCAATGTGCCTCATACTGCAATTTCAAAATGTCATATATAAAGTGCGTTAAAAAATGCTACCTCAGTTTCACTTTTCATAATAGTGGTGAATAAATAATTTATAAATTAGAAACCAAGCAGCAATAAGACAACACTAGACAGAAAGGCTTTTTTAACACTAGCAAAATCCACACATATGAATGCTCCCTTTCATTGCTGTCCTTTTAAATTTTATTCAGATATTATCATATTTAAATGTCTGTTTTCATTGTTCTCATGAAAGGGTATTAGCATAATGCCAATGAAAACCAAGTCAAAAGTTCAGAATAATAAAATCATCCTTGAAAAGAGCTACTGTAATTAATTTCTAAAATAAGCACCTGCTTGTGGTTGGTGTTTTTGCTCAACTATAGACTCACACTTAAAAACTGATAATCATTGACCTATAACTAAAAAGAGCAGCTGGTACTGTGGGTGCACTTATCTGCTGTTATTGGGAGTCGAGCATGAGGTGAGGCAATAAACAAGTGTGAATAAGAACACACTTGTTTATAAGTACATAGAAGCACAGGACAACTCTGTCTGCCACTGTTTTGTTTACATGAACAGTAAATCAAATCAGATCTAATAAATGATAATGCATGCTGTGGTAATCCTGATTTTTGACTTTATCCAGTGAAAAGATGTAATTTCATTCAAGGAAGTTACTCAGAACTTGAGTAATGTTCACATTGTGAAGAGAAATTTTCTTTTTTGACCTTGGTTTGAAGCAAGCCAAGAAAAGTCACACCTGACACAGTTAAACATCAGAGTGAATCTTTTTCACAATAAAACTACTCTGGAAAAAAGCTGAAAAATATGCTGAAAATATTAATCATTTGGCTGTCCCACTCTGTTCAAGCAATAGAGCTCCAGTCTTGGACCAGTATGATATTGCTGAATATTTTGTATGATACAAAGCTTGCTGGAATCATTAAAAACATAGCATCCAGTGTTTTTCCAAGAAGATTCTTGATGTCTGTTGGCTGTAGCAATCAGCATTTGCTGGTTTGCTGCTGAGCATAATGTCTGATGTGGCCACACTGCACATAAACCAGCTGCATTACTATAGGGCTACAGTTCGTGCAAAACAGTGCACTGTTTTCAATTTTCTTTTTTTCAGATGTGCGACTCTGTGGTTACTGTTGAATATCCCATTTATTCAACAATATTGTCCAACTAAAAGATTGGATTTTCTAACTGTTTCTGTCAAGTCAAATGCATAGCTTGGCCTAGAAATCCCAACACTGTGTAAAATATAAAGCTTGACATAATTAACAGGTACGACTGACTTATAATTAGCATCTCAAAATTCTACAATTCTACAATTTCATTTAGCAGACTTTTATCCAAAGCGACATACATAGGTAGGTAGTTGGGGCAGCATTAAGGACCTTCCCTAAGAGTCCTCACTGGATACCTGCACCCTGGCCAGGATTTGAACCTCTGATCTCCCATGCCAAGGTCTGGGGTATTACTCACTGAGCTATCCAGCTGCATCACAATAAATTATCATTTTAATTTGTAAATCTACTGAAGTGTATTCTATCCAGAACAAGGAAATCTTGTTTCCTTGTTCTGGATAAAACAAGGAAAGCTGAAAGTGAGCTGAAAGTCCTCTGCTTCAGACTTTGTATTTGTCTCATCGGTGAACAGAGAAAGGCCTTAGCCAAGGCCATGAGGAATCAGTTCGGTAGTTTGGCTACAGAGATGTGACATCTGTCTGAGTGAAAGATGATAATGACGAAGAAGGCACGGTCACGCATTGGACAAGGCTACAATATATCAGCATAGTACAACGAGGCAGTGCTCCCATTTCACTCTGGACTTCTGACTGGATAACAAAGCCCCAAGAAATCACAGGGAAACAAGAAGAAATCGCAAAGACAAAGAGACAAACCATTGTTAAAAGCCATCATTAGTCATATGTTAATGCCTTTACTATTACCTAAACTGATCGGTACACACCGGTAGCTTTTCTGTCAATAGATTTTATGTATATTTTAATTTTATATATTTGTACTAAGATTAAAGGTAGGTATGTGTCTGTGTGAGTGAGAGAGAGAGGATGGAAAATGGATGGAATAAGAGAGAAATGATCAGCATATTGGGTCAATCCTGGCCAGTCTTATTACTACACAACAAGTTTGTTTTTCATTGTTAGTCGTTTTCTTTTTTCGTGTGCTTCAGTAAAGCAGCCCTACAGTGACAGCTCTACTCCTGTGCATCTCTCTGTCACCGTCTCCTGCAGCTCTGTGATCAACTGACTATCATTTCTTCATCTCTGTCTTTTTATGTCCACATCACTGTAGATCTGTGGACACGTAAACAGTAGGGGGAGACGGAGAATAGAAAAAAAATGTTATTTTGCCTCAGGCACTTTAAAGACTATAAAATGCCTCTTTATGCACACGTGGTCAAAATGACATAAATGGTAGATTGTAAAAGACACTTTAGGTTGTAGGGGGGTGTCTATAAATCTGCGTCTCGGTTATATAATACCGTCCTGGATATTAGGGGTTTTGCAAGCAGATGCTACATGAAAAAAATTTCACTTTAGCAAGGAAATTAAAGATGGACTTTCATACTTGTGAAAATAAGAACCACCTGATTCTGACACTTTAATTGCCCATGGGGAATTAAACACAAACGGTAAAATATAGGGAGACACTGCCAGATTAAGTTTCTTCTGCACATGCCAATTATGTTTGTTTCATTTTAGTCACTCTTCATCATCTGATTACTGCTTCCAAGCAGTTTCTCTCCATCTCATGTAGAACCCTGTAAACCTCCTCCTCCTTTACCAAGACATCTCTTTGTCCGGCATACGAGAGAATAGAGTGTGGCGCATGTACAAGCAATACACAAATGCAGAAGTTGAGATGTCAAGTGGCTTTGTAATAAAGCCTCTTTCCACTGGCTGCACACCTTTTACTTATTATTCAGCCAATAACAATGAAGTCAAACATGAATGTGACCTCGGGTGGTTGGCTTCACTCAGTGGGAAGAGGAGGGAGGAAGTGAGTCACAGCCGCGGTCTAAGTACCAGCATGAATTATGACTGGACTGTCATTCAAAACAAGGTACTTATTCATTCTTTCCTACAACAGGATGGACACCTCAGTACTACAATAAACAACCTAGCATATTGTCATTATAAAGAGTAAAAAGGGCTTTAACAGGAGTTAAACTGACTATGCTTTTGGAATGCCCGGTCACTGAGAGGGTATCTCATCTTACCACTGGCGTATTCTGGCTGATTTATTTCTCTTTTTTAATTTCCAGAGTTGGCGGTCAACAGTAGGTCAGAATCAATACAGCTCTGCGAACTGCGCTATCTGTGATGATTAATTTAAATTGGTTTCAACTTCTTATGTTTCGTGGCATTTAACAGTGCAATGGTCAGCATTCAAGGGATACAAATGCCAAGAAGGAACAAAATCTTTTGATGTTCAAGAAGCGGCTCATAATCAAAAGAGTCCTAGTTTATTCACGGTACAGTCTCCAATTTGCCCCAAGCTAAAGCAAATTTAACGCTACAAGCAGACCTACAAGGTGTTAAAATCAAACAAGCATGTTTGCAGTGTCTTATCGCTGCAGGGAAAGGAAGCTGTATCTAATGTGATTAAACTGGCTCTGATCTTAGAGAATGGCTCAAGCTGGCCTCTCTCTGGCTCTCTCTTGTAATGGGCTGTGTATTTGAGTTTGGCACCTGAACTAAGTTCTGCCAAGGACGCTGGCAAAGGCGGATCCAACAAAGAACTTCAAATGATCATTTTATTGGGGGGAAATAAACAAACACAAAGTAATTAAAACAGGGAGCAAGTCAAAGAAGGGACAAGAGAGCAAATATTACACATGATTAATGATATGAATATTACAAGAATATGTTTAATTGCTTTGCTTTGGAATAAAACTTGATCACAAAAAGTAAGAACCCTAACCTAAGCCTAATATTTTAAAGGGATTTCTCTGTAATAACACCCCAGCCAGCCATTATAACATTTAATTATGTACACAGATGCTGATCACTTCTAGGCACATCCTATTATATATCAAATCAGTTTTAAGTTATACTATATAGGGCTATTCTCAATAACTAAATACAAAAGCCAAAATAAACATAACTAATTATTTAAATACTCAAAATTCAACTAATAACTTTGACAACTAATTATGATATAATACATGTATATCTTTAATTTGCTTCTACATTAAAATTAGCTTATATTTCAAACATAGAAGGACAAATATAACAGTCTCTCTTCAATAAATGGTGACTAAAACTGAATATGTAAAATAGAAATAGGAGTCATTAAATTAGGACACTCTCCTCTGTTTATGTGGGATCGACTGATATTGATCAGTTTTGCTCCTGCAGTTACGTCTGCTGTACTCTATTTTCTTTATCTTCCACTGTTCTATCACTTCTTTTACCCACTAAGGTTCATATCTTAAAGCATTATTAGTCATTGTTTTCCAGACTCTGTTTCAGAGTAATCTGTGGCTGCCTTCTAACTTAGCCACTAACCGTTAGCATAGCCTTACCCACTGTGAGAGCAGCTAATTTCCTGGTTTGTGGCAATGACTTGTATTTCTTGTTCAGTTTTTGCAGTCTCTGCTTGAGAGACATTTCTGAGACCACAGAGTGACTACAGACAGAGAGAGGAGGCTGCATCAGACTACAGAAGTAGCGCCTTTAATTTTTCAATAATCGGCCAATAAAAATACTGGCGCCAATAACCAGAAAAATGCTAAATATCGGCCACAATATTAACAGGCCGATAATCGGTCTATCCCTAGTATGGACAGAGCAAAATTGGCAGGTCTGACATGAGTGACAGGACACTTCTGATCTTATGATTCTGGCAGTATAATCCATCTTGCAGTGATAGATATTCATCTTTTGCAGGCAGCTAAAATATGTCCTTTAAAGCTGATTAGTTTAATTTGAGTATTGCCTCAACAATACTTTGTCAACTGTTTTGATACATTAGAAAACATACCATTTAATGTAAATGTCATCGATTTTGTTAATGGACTGAAACGTCATTAAAAACGCTCAATATGGTGTGATGATGACATGAAATTTGTCATTCTGCTACTTTCTGTACAAGCTTATAGAAGAGACCAGCATTGCAAGAAAAGAGAAAATATACAGGGTATGGAATCGAAAAGAAATAAAAGGTGAAACAATAGCAAAAAAATTAATAAAAAATACAACTAATTTCCGGATATTAGAATTTTATAATTCCAATAACAAACTTTTCCAAAAGGATTGTTTTAATGTCCAGCATTTACACACAGTATCATGACATCATCCAATCAAGTACCACCAAAACTGCATCAGCAGCAGGCTGCCCTCACTGCTGTCCCCGTGGTGAGGTTTTAAGGTTTTAAAAAGCACCACATATTAGCCACATACAATGCAGTCTTGTCATCCCTCACCACCATGTATACCTTGATTAATGTGTGTTTCGGGTGGTTGACAAGTTGTGGGTGAGTAACAATCCACAGGTGGCCTTAAAGAAAAACCCTGGACTCTCTACTAGTCAGAAGTTAAGAAGCTTCATGGATGAGAGGAAAAAATGTCTTTAAGAACCAAAAAGCATACCAGTTGCCCTCTACTTAAACACCCTGGATTAGCATGACCTGATGGCTGAGAATCTACACAGACACACTCTACAAGCAGCACACTTTACGCAATTTTCAGTTTGTTATGACATTATACACTTTGGCAGAATAGAAAGAGTCAGGTTGCCAACCACAAAGCATAAGGCAAAACAAAGAAAAGGGTAGGTGGCACTCCTAGTCCCCATTGCAAAAAGTACTTCATTAATCAAACATTTCAAGCACAAGGTCTTTGTCTGAGCATAATACTCCGTGAAAGAAATCATACCTCTACAATGCCACTGATTTCATCCCACACACAAGTTGACATGGAAATGGCTTTACTTAGCATGCAAAAGCTTCTATTCAGATATACCCCCTCCAGAGATCATACTAATGCTTTACAGTGTATTCAGACCCTTCCAGTTTTTGCACACAAATGAATACAATTAGCATCTTTCCCTATCAATCTACACTCAATTACCCATGGCAAAAACATGCTTCACAAAATGTTAGCATATTTACTGAAATTCAAAAGCTGGAAGCTGATTACTTGCTGAAGCTACTATACACACAAATATATGTTTAAAAAAAACCCCAGAAAGAATGTAAAATTGACCTAAGACCATTGAGGTACCACCTTCAAATACCCAATCATTAAACACCTAAATGTCACTGCATCCTCTACTGATGTACTCATCCTTCCTCCAGCAGTCCGAGCTCTAAGCCTTTCAAAATCTATTTCCTCTACTGGCCTTGAGTCTGGCTAGTAGCTTTGGAAAAAACAGCGAGGCTGTCTTGACATTCAGCAGCTAGCTTGGACCATATTAGGTGGAAAGAAGGAAACAGGCAGCTCTGACCATCTTTCACTCTGATTAATCTTTCAGAGATCCTTTTGGATTTGGCATGTGGTAGCTGAACTGATGCCAGCCTGTCTAGTCCTGACATATTGGGCAGGCAGGCAGACATGCATAGACATCAAATGTGGCACACTGAAGAGAAGTCAACTTTTGTCTCGATTTCAAGCAGAGATAAACAAACAATCTGTGCTACCTTTCCTGACCCCACACTCTTTTCTCCAATCCTTAATAGGAGTACATGGTATTTCTATTGCATTAGAGTCTGTGGTAGAATGACAAGATAGTGAGAATGGGGATGACACACATAGCATCATGTCTTGTTGTTTCCCAGATATTTTTTACCTGTGCAAACATGCCATATTTGATTTTGTTTGAGGTAGGCTATACCTCCGGCTGCCCACGCTAATCTAAAGTCTAAAGCATTTGGCAGACAGCAGCGATGTCTGTTCACAATGATGACAGCAGAGATGAAGCTATCAGCTTTCCCTTCTGAAAAGCAGGGAAGATGAGAGACCTTGATGTCTCAGATTGTACAGACGTTAGGTCCTCCACTGTTGAGTCAACAGATCAATAAGAGCGGTGTTGAACTTGAGCCGTGTAGCACTTTGACTCGAAAACATCATCATCTATTCATGAGGCTCCTAGTGAATTACCAAAGTTCTTGGGCTACTGGTGGTTGAAGCACTCAGTGATTTAGTGTGCTACATCCAATCTTATAATACATATTGCATATGCACATGATAGATGCAAAACATAATGGAGTGTAATCAGTAGGTAGTTCGTCATTTGCATCAATCAAGGAATGTTAATTATTCTGTCTACTTGACTGGGATTTTTATTGAATGTGTTATTTCATAAAAGTGTATAACACTATAGTAAGTGTAATCCAGTAAGCAAATGTTCTACATCTGATCGTAAATCAAAAAGGCAGCAACCGAGCATATGGGAAACAAAGCCTGAAGTGGAAAAGAGACATTATAGTAGCATTGACATGTTACCCATACTTGCTAAGCCTGTCAGCTGCTTTGTTATTATGACTGTCTTCACAGTTAAATAAGAAAATATTGGTTTAAAAAAAAAGTCGATGAAAAAAAAAAAGGATGAGAACTTTCTCAGTCAGGAGATAAAAAAAGTTGCTGAGAATGAGTCATGTTGTATGTAAGGGAGGACTAAATGAAGATAAATAAGGAGCACATGACAAGAGCATGCATGTGCAAACACAATGATACATAAAATTAACTTAAGAAAGCATGAACGTGGCCAGTGCAGGTATTGCAAACACTGAAAAATGCATTCAATCACTGCTTCAAGACAAATAAGCAAAGGAAAAATACAAGTGGCAAGATGAGAGAGCTAGCAAGAGACAGGCCAGAGTGTGTTCTCCTGGAAGACATTGTGGGGCTGGTTGTTGTTGGGACTTGGGATGGGGTTGGATGATCAAGTTAAGAGCTAACAGATGTGCTACTAATGTCTTGCAAATCAAGCTGCCACGCCATTGCTAAAACCAAACAGCCCTGCACTGCACACGCCTGGACAAAGCAACCAGAGAAAAAGGAAATGAGAAGGACAGTGTTTGAATGGAAAAAGTAAGGGCAGGTGTGAGCAAAGACACCATGCAGCAAAGACTGACAGAAACAAAGAGAAAGCAGACAGAAAGAGCAGCAGAATGCAGTAAGCAGCTCTATGAATAATATGCATTTTTACAAAGTGTTTCTAGCTTTGTACTTGCTATGCAAAAAGGCAGTGACCTTTACCTCGCAGTAGTTTAAATCTAACATTCCTAGCTGTGAAGTATTTATGTGTTTGTGTGTGTGAGAGAAAAAGAGAGAAAGAAAGATCCTTGTGTTCTTTCAAATGGAAGATAATAGGACCCATAATGGCACCAACACTAAAGCTGTCTATCAGGCTACTAGCAGCCATGTGAATGTTTCAGAAATAGACTAAAGAAACCTTAAGGCATCACAGTGGCAAACTATTCCACAATTAAACCAAGCTTAATCCAATTATTCTAAACATTCATCTAAACGGCTCATGAACAAAAATAAGAACCATGCTGTTAAAAGAATTTTCCTTTAGGAAATGTCTCTAATTCATCCACCACATTTTACCACCAGTGCTCATACAGATTCTACTACAAGCAACCAACAACATGACTACAGTCATTTGTCTGTGAACAAGAGCCTCCAGTTTGGAAATAGCCAACTGCTAGGCTTGTAAATGCACGGTCCTAAAGCCAATTTGGGGGGAGGGATGGATGCAGTGTGGTATTTGGGTCAACATTGTTCATATTTTCAGCCTTTAATTTGTTTATCCTTTGAAAAAATGCATGCCAGTCTAACATGGTATGTTTGCACAGTGCTGTTTCAACCCACTGCTCCAAGCTCTCTGTACTGTACCTTGCCTTCAAAAGCTTTTAAGTCTCCTAATGAGATTAATTAAGCCAGTCCAGAGTTTGTTTAATGAGGCCCTAGTGGCCTGAAGCACGGAAAAGGACCGTGGCTGGGAAATAGAAGCTTTACATTCCAAATAAAAAGGAACCAAAACTCTAAAAGAGGCTTTAAAAATAGGGTTTAGAAAGTTAAACTTTTGAGTCAAGTGGTGATAATCCATTTAGCTACAGGGGCAGTGGGACACTTTTAGAGACTGGCAGGTCAGTAACTGAATCGATAAACTTTCTAGAGTAAATTCCAGTCTAAAGCGCTCTCTATTGTTCCCATTTTTCCTCTGAAAGAGGCATGTAAAGCTGACTACACTCTGACTAAAGTTTTAATACATTTAGTAGCTTCTGTTCTGGCTAATGTTTACACTTATGTAGTGGTGTCACACCACTTCTGAACAGGTAAATTATTTTCCAGTGCTTGGATTTGCCTTTGTTTAGATTAAGTTACCAAGACCTACTTCAGCAACTCGAATTTAGAATAATAAAAAAATACTTCAGAGTTTTCTATTAACTTAGACACTGAGTGCAACATATATTTATCATAAGACTCCACACTAAAATTTCACTCTGGTGCCACCAAGCCTCTCAGATGATAGCAACAGTGGCAGATTTGGTGAAATCACTTCTGTTTAGTGGCATAGCATAAGCCACAATGTATATTATCTGAGAAATGTCTTTAATTCCTTTCACCATCAGAAATTACTACACTGTATATACTGATTTAAGTTTATGTATATATCCAGCTAAAAGAGGCTAATGCCATCAGGGAATACTGTGCCATGAAGGGGTGTATGTGGCCTGCAACAGTTTTTTCTTTCTGCCTAATAAATTCCATCTCTTGACAGGAGCCATAGTAAAGAGATAATCAATGTTAATCATTTCACCTGTCAGTGGTTTAAATATTGTGGCTGATCAGTGTATATGATGAGAGATAGACTTGTATCAGATAACATGCGACACCATTTAACGTGGAGCATAGTGTATTAAAATTAATATGTATAATAATAGTTTAACAGTACCCTGTTTTTCTTGTGGAACATACTTTCAAATTTAAATCTAGTAAAACGTTTCTCTAGCAAAATCATATGGCATGTAAAACTGGATGCACAGCTCGGCTTTCTCACTCAATGCAAATTCTCACTCAAGTCTTAAAGTTTTGTATTTAAAAGTTTTGGAGACTGTTTTGAAACTTTGTGTTGCCAGCACCGGCAACAACACATTCTGCACAATTTATAACGTACATCTCGTTCTTCTCTTTACTGTGTCTCGCTAATGAAACTCTGGTAACCACTAATATCTAAATACATTTTTTCTGTTTCACTTGAATCCATGTCTCCTTCATACAGTGTTGCGACTTGCCAGCTGGGGGTACAGTCTTTTCAGATGAACTTGGAACAAAGTAAGTCTTGCTATTATGTTCCATCACTGCCCACGTTACTGGTAGCCTCTCAATGCCTTCTACTAGTATTAATAAACACATGCAAACATTACCTTGATAGCTTTAATCAGTCAGACAGTCATGAGCTTCATGAACAGACTGGTTCTGACATGGCGAGCTATTGTGGGTGCTGTGCTGCCGGTAATTCAGTTACCTTATATGAAGTGGTTCCTAATGCATCAACAGTTTTACCTTTCACATCATAAATTAGATTCAGAGGTTATCAAAAGGCCATTTATGACTAAGTAATACATCAGACTGGGGCTCTAGGAGAAGCTGTAGTGAAATAAACACATCAACGGCCATTTGGTCAAAGTAGCACCAATACTTCGCCTCTGCCTAAATGCAGACTGCCTTTAAAATCAGAGGAAGCTTGTTCCTCATTTCACAGAAACTCCAGACACATCAGCTAAATAAACTCGCACTCTGTCTAAGAGGTTGTACAGGTACACACAATAGCTTTCCTACATCAGTACCAAGCAGAGAGGTTTGCTCAGAGAACAATGCAGTATCTAGGATAGAGGCAATCATATGCTCAGACAGGGAGTAAGAAAAATAGAGGCAATCAAAAAAAAAAAAAAAAACTTGTTTGGCATACAAAACAAAGCAACTACTAAATATTTTCAGGTGTACAGTGACGCAAGAAACATAAAAATTTTAAAAACACATCCAGTTACACTAAGAGAAAAACAGGAGTGGTACAAAAATGGAAATGCAGAGAAACAAAACTTTAATAATGAGCTTTTACTCTCATTATTTAAAATAGTTCATGACATGTCTTACCTATCTGCCTCTCCAGGTCAGCTGCCTCATCAGGGGTGGCCCTGGGCAGCACCCCGGGGTCACTGAAGCTGGTTCTCAGAAGTGTTCCCAATACAAACAGGAACAACACACCTCCTATGACTGGGATGATCGGGGTCAGGTACATCGCCAGGAACGGACAACTGGTAGGACAGGAGGAGGTGAAAAGAAAAAGATGAGTAAGATATATGCAAACAAGTATCTGCCAGACTGGGGATGTCTAGCTGAGTTATAAAAACTTTAAAGTTAAAATAGCCTGGATAGACATCAGTTCACAGGTGTCTGTCTGCTCAAATACAAACCCACCTTTTTAATTTAAACATTACACACAGATACCAGACACACACTGGATGACAGTTGAGGCAAGTGCTGAAGTTCAGGAAGTGGTAATACCAACGACTTAATGCTCAGTGACCAGTAAGTGGATATAACAGACAGACGCACACATAAAGGTTAGTCCTCTATGTTGTAATCTGTTCTAATGAGACAATTTCACATAATCCCATTAAATGTTGAACGGTGCAGGTGGTTATTACAGTAATCACATTTAGTCCCACAGAGGTGGAGCACAGGCTGCCGCATCCCATTTCATTTGTTAGTCTATTGGATTGGATTAGGGGTCAACAAAGAGGAGCGTTTCCAGTCAACGATAACTAAATGAACATGTGGCAGCCATATGCTTTGAGGGATGCTGTTGAGGAATGCAAAATAGCACTGTAAGCCGAGCATAAAAAGGCCTTTGTTCATTTGTTCATCCATTTAAACAAAATCCCAAATGCAAAGAGATTCTGTACAACATCCCCCATCTATTCTTTTTTTTTTTTTTTACTGAGTCTCAAAAGCTTTTGTCAAATGACTTTCATCAAAAAATAGTTATGTTGATGCATTTGCCATAAAATGTTACATACTTTGCATAAATATCAAAACATACAGCTCTTAGTTAAATTTTTTTAAAACTCGTAACACATTTTATGAGTTGCTGAGGGACATTATAGCACTACCACACCACCTCACCAGTTTTCAGATGGTAACACATTAGGAGGGCAGTTACATCCGCTGATTTGTGCCAACATCAGTTAATGTGATGAACCAAGCCAAACTATATTTAGGCTTGCCATGTTGGGTTCTGCCAATGACAACGGCTGGAGCACATGTAAATTTGGACCTGGAGCATTCACTTAGATTTGCTGATCTATGCTAACTGGACTTCCATCATCCATCTTCTGCACATACTTTCTGCTTTCACATATACTGCTGGAGATGACTGTCCTTCAGTCTGGGAAAAAGGTCAGCCAACACATAAGTCCACAATGAATGCCATTATCTCAGGTGCTTAAATGACACATCTTGCCCATCAGTTCAGTATGCCATTTTATGTGTGTGATGAAAATAATCTGTTATCTCTCTGACCTAAACAGATGAGAGGCTTTTCAGATAAATAACACATAAAACATTATGTAATAAGCTGTAACACTCGTGCCTTTTGTGAGAACAGCAGGTGAGCCGTGACACCCTGTCCAAGCTGGAACTGGCCAGTCCTGCTGCTCTACATCTGGAGTGAGACTGAACTCAGCAAAAATCACAGGGTTGTCTGGGACATCAGCAGGGGGCTGTAGCCCGGACAACAATGAGGAGCAAAACATTTTTGCTGTTAAAAACTTGCCTGGACTTCCCAAGGTCACTGTGACGGGGGACAGACTCAATCAATGTGCAATATACACAGCTTATACTTGGCACTCACTAGAAAGACTTCCATTTTACATCCATTTAATTCTCAGTGCTGTGTGACTGTTCCTCAGTCTCTGGATTCTCAACTGACTATGGTGGAGATGCACCATCCAGCACTGTTCCTCAAGATTAGAATTGAATACAGGTCATATTTCCATCTATGGCTGGGGCAGAACTGCAGCCCATCTTTACGCTTATAATGTTCAAAATCTGGGTGAAGAAATGCAACATTATAAACTGCACCAAGTTGGTCAGTTGGACTGCTCTTAGTTTCCAAATTATTACTAAACTGTATTAGTCTAAGGCTGTATAATCTCATATTATTACTTTTGCATATCACTGTTGCAACAGTAACATCTTGGTCATGTAGGTTATACAAACAGGGACAGATGTGTTCATTACCTCTTCAGTTAACATACTGCATTCCTGAATGATGAACAAGGGAGCATTTTTGATTAAATCTTTTCTCACAGCAGCCCTCTCCCTTTGCCTTGATTCTTACACTTCCTTTGTCAAAACTGTCTTGTGTATGACATTGTACAATTATAATATTATGATAGGTTAAATTATATTTAGCCACCTTTATAGGTGTCTAGATGTCAATATTGACCTCTTGTGTATTCTAAGTCCAGTCAACAATAACATATACCTTGTCAACAACTGGAAAAAATGACTCAAATTGCACCATCTTACTCTACTGCCAAAGAAGGACCAAAACGTATGTATTCAAAAATACCAGTTTGCTGCAACTGCCAGAGAGGAAATAACAACGAAAGAATGCCAGTAAATTTCTGACAATTTACGCTGCGCTGAGAGGACAACTCTTTAAGACATGCTGAAAAGGATGATTACTCCAGTCATGCAGGAAAGAGCTCAGTCCTTTGTTTCTTGTCTGGAGGCATCAGAAATGTAACATCGTCATTATATAGCTCACAGAGTGAACACAGTCCCTCACCAAAAACACCCCCACAGCATAACAACAATTTCTCAAATAAGAAAAAAGCAGAACTATAAAGGTGTTCACTTTTAGCAGTTAAGTAATGGTAAAACAACATAATTAAACCACAAACCCTGTCAGTAAACAGCTATACCGCACACATGTCTGCAAATTAACAGTGGTGTTTGACAGCACTAGAAGGCTACAGTCTACAGCTTGTCACTGTCTGTCTACATCTGCCCCAGTAAAGCAGACAATTTCAAAGCCTGATGTCATTACAGAGCATCTTTTCATCTACCCATTCAATCTGGCCTCTATTCAGTATGACTGGTCACACATCACATTAATGAATCCACTAATTAGAGGTGCTAATGGGAAATCACTACAGTTGTAAAAAGCTTGGCAGACCTTGGGTGAGGGTGCTACATCTGTAACAATTAACCCAAAGCCAAGATTAGAGCGGTTTTGAAGTAATCAATGAGAAAGTCAAGCTCCCCAATGAAATATCAAATCATCGTTAAGAAATAAAAATGCAAAGAATATCGGGAGTACGCTGCGCGTTGTCTCTTCCTGCAGAAAAAGCCACAACGTGGACTTGTGCTCTCTTTCAATGAAAACATTGTATTTCAAAACTCATCATTTGGGAAATGGTTATGGCTGAGAGAACAGCACAAACCACTGCCTCTGTCCTCAGGAGCTGTGTCTCTATGTGTCTGACATGTGGAACATAATGAAAAGGCAGTCATGTGTGATATAAAGTGACAGGTTGGTGGAATCGGACAGAGATTAAACACCAAAGCCATTAGAGGGAGGACGATAGAAGCAACATCAAGCCTGCTTCTCCTATAGACATGGATCAATAGTAAATCATGGATGTGCTGCAGGTAAGCAAATCCATGGCTCATTTGAGTTTCCCCAGAAGAAAATGTCCCAAAAATAAGTCTTTATCAGTCATTGAACACGAGCAGTAAAGACCATGAACGATTTTACCAGCTATCTTTTCATTTAAGGACTGCAAAGGGCAGAGATCGACAAGGAACTGGACATTTCCAAAGTTACATCTTCATTTCTTTTTGTTTGATACCAAATCTTATATTTAACTGAGACTTTAGGGGCTTTGTTGCCATGGAGACGGACAGTATCCAATGTCAGACACGGTAAATTTCGAAAGGGAATGTGGTTACCCTGGAAACAGCCACACGAGTGAGCTGAAGCCTCCAAGGAAGAAATAAAAAAGAAACAGACGTTCAACAAGATAGAGACAGCATGATGACATTCATTACGGTCCTGGTAATGTTTCAAATCGTTTGGCTGATGACGACAAACACTGAGTGACTGTTGGATATGATCCAGCAGTAGTGATGAGACTGATGCCGACCACAGAGGAAAAGACTAAATGTGGGGACAAGAAAGACCGTTGAGCCGATTATGAGTATGATGTGGGTGTGATGACTGATTGGATTAAACTGGATCAAATCTGTTCCAGTCTGGGTTAGTTGGTGTTGAAAGTTGGCAGATCAAAACATATAGTGTGTGATATGGAAAGTTTACAGGGTAGATATAACGGTAAATTAACTGCTTTACCCAACAGGCAGAAAATATCAAACTTAACTCATCTTTATCAGCTGCACTTTTCCATGTTGTTCTACATTCCTGCTCATGTACAAATCTTTGCATTGGAATAAGATGGTCACCGTGCATCTACTAGAAGCAAAATATGTACGAATCAAACTGTACCAAAATGTTTTTTATTTTACCTTAAATTAAATCAACAGGGGACTATTTTCACTTTTATGTTGTGCGATACAGTGACACACTGTATAACACTGCTGTTACAGATATCTAAGTTGATGCTAGACAAGGACAGGGATTCAGGGAAGTAATGCGGTTGAACAAGTTAGTTGTGTTGCTTTGTGGCACACACACCAGTTTCATGCACTCTTTGGATAGGATTCTTTCTTGCTTAACATAATTTACCCTAAATCCAAAATAGCTCCAAACAACAGATGATGATTAGTGTTAAAGGACTAGCTCTTCACCTTCTGCTCCAGACATTCAATAGTTATTTTTGCTTGGCTCTTCTCTATTGTATATTACTCTTCTTCTCTGGACTGCAGCTGCAGCAGCACGACGGCTCCCAAAACACTTTGATTGCTCCTTGGTGACTGGCTGACAGTTTAGGAAGCGCTTGATTTGATATGCAGGGGAGCTTTCTATGAGCAGAGTATTTTAAATGTCAATATTGCAGTTGTTCAAATTCACTTAATTGCAGGAAGCCAAAACCACGACTGAGATTAATATTCTACTAACCGTGCAGCTCTACTTGTTGGTCAATCAAAGCCATCAAAGTTGTGTACTACTGCTGGTTTTGCAACAAGTCTAATGCACAAATATTGACTGCAAAGCCAGGGTGAGTGACATGACTGCTCTTTGACAGCTTGTATTGATAACTACTCAACAAAAAGTCCTTATATATAGAAGTGCAAAGCATCACTGGAAAAATATGACAGTTAATTACTAGGGCAACAAGGAAACAACAAACAGAAGCTACAAATCCAAATTTTTCATGGCTTTGTTTTTGAATCCTGTGATCAAATTAAAGCATTTTAATGCCCGAGGTTTACACAGCCCGTCTTCTGACCTAAACTTTATCTGTTAATCTTGAACTGTTGTTTGCAGGCTGATCATTATCAATTCGTAGGTGCCATTTTTTGTTCCAGATTTAATCCTCCTTAGGCATACCAAGCAAAACTTTTCACCATTCCAAATAAAAGCACAGTATGTAAACAATGGACTGATACTAACATTACTTTAATTGCCTTGTTTTACAGGCATATCACTACACACAAACACCAAAAGTAGAAGAAAATAAGAAAATAATAGCAGCATTAAGATAAAGTGTAAATGCTTTTAAGCAGTACTGAATATGCCTTTTCAGCAGGTCATCAGGTCTGCTGTCACACATGTATCCCAGAATTCAGTCTCTTCTGGCTTTGGCAATTAATTAATTAATCTGTTGTTCCTTTCCTAAAATAGGAAGTAGAGTTACTGAATTATATTACTTTATATTTTACTTTATTTTATTTTAGAGTACAAGCACAAAACTTAGAAGCACTACTTACACCGATCAGCCACAACATTATGACCACTGACAGGTGAAGTGAATAACATTGATCATATTGGTACTATGTGGTGTTCTGCTGGAAAACCTTGGATTTTGTCATCCGTGTTGATGAGACTTAGACACCCAAATAAACATTGTCCCAGAACAAGCACACTCCCTCATGCAAATGGACATCCCAAATGTCACTGACCTACCCCTGCAGGAAAATGCACCCCACCACATGGCAACAACATCAAACAATCAGGAACATCTTGAGGAACATGACAATGGCCCAAGATGTTGATTTGACCTCCAAACTTCCTAGACCCCATTCTGATCAAGCATCAACAGGATGCAGTGGAACAAGTTTGATTGACAGAGGCCCCACTGCACAAGCCAGAGTACCCAAAGGATCCAACTGCCAATGTC
>OMNN01040291.1:7223-18004 GCA_900302755.1 Chromis chromis | reverse complement strand
CCTGATAATTTATCATGTTTTACTTATTAATATTGTGGTACTTATATTGTACAAATTCATTTAACTGCATAAACAATGGACTATTTTATTACAAAGGATTTAGTAACAACATAGTAATAGCATGGAAACAAGCAAGGCTTCCTTTTACAGTACAGTTTCAGCGTACATGTTGGGTAAGTTCTAAACAATATGCAAAACATACTCAATATTTAAGAAGATATACTGGGCCGCGACTGCAGAGGAAAACCGTTCCTGCAGAGGATGATAACAGGTAAATACGGGCAAAAGTGTTGAACTTGAATAGAAACAATTCCATATTTTATACAATTATATCTGAGTAATTACCAACCTAAACCTGTCAACTACATGGTACTCGGTTGGAAAGATGGGCAGTAGTGGGTCTTTTTTCTTTGTGTTTCAGCTGTTGTTTCTTAGTATTTACTTACGTGTTACCAGCAGTAATTACCCAATAATACACTGTTATTTCAGTGTATTTTACCAGGTAAATACTTTGTACTTTAGCTGTAGTTTCCATGTATTTACCTTCTTATACTGGTGGTAATTACACAATAAGATGCTATGAATTACCATATATTTACCTGGTAAATACCTGGTAATTAGGGGACTGTAAAAGGAAGGGTTACCTCAAGTTTTTCTAAATATATTTTTATAGGAGACAAATCATGAGTGAAATAAGCAGTCAACACCATGGCTGAGTATTTCCACCCAGAAACTGTAGTGTACTGATGACAGCCTGAAAAACACAGACTCAGACTTTCACCTTTAGGTTTTCATGTGTAGCAAACCTAAGGAACCAATCCTGTCAGCTTACACGGTAACATGCTTTCTGTATCATCATTCTTCTTCAGAACTGATTTTCTGATTTAAACATGCTATGGCTGAATTACTCAGACATCACAACTTGCCATTATGAAGCGTGGAGGAGTTTTACAGTGTTGGAGCAGAGTTATAGGTGAGCTGGTGTGCTCAACCTGCAACAAATGGTGGAGAGATAGTTTAAGAGAGGCAGAGATTCATAGATCTGCACATTCTAGAACAGGGGTAGCCAACCTTGGTCCTGGAGGGCCACTATCCAGCATGTTTTAGATGTCTCCCTCTTCCAACACACCTGATTCAAATGATCATCTCATCATGAAGCTCTTCAGAAGCCTGATAACGATCCTGATCATTTGAATCAGGTGTGTTGGAAGAGGGACACATCTAAAACATGCTGGATAGTGGCCCTCCAGGACCAAGGTTGGCTACCCCTGTTCTAGAGGAAGCAAAGGTGATACATCTAAGCCTTTTTAGAGTGAGGAGGGATTGTTTTTATGAAAAAACAACAACTTCTAAATATGTAGCTTTGGTACCAAGGATGAGTGTTCAGGTGTGAAATCAATGACCAGAGAGGGACATTAAAGGACATTATATTAATAACCATATTTCAACCTGATGTATTTACCATTAATGAGGCTAAATTGTGTCTCTATGGGTCATGCTACACTTGTCACCTCTGTTGTAGAGATTTAGCTGTGAACAGCATTTAGTCAGGAAAGGTGCATGAGATGCTGCAACTTTCCAAAGGAGGACAGTTTATACATGAATCATTTTAAATATTTGTTTTTCGTCTGACCAAAGTTTTAACACAGAAATTAGTCACCTGGAACGATTGCATTGATGATCTCCAGCTGGACATATTTGCCTGGTGACCTAATCACCTGCATATTCATCTGTTTGTTTACAGTATAAGGCTGGGGATGATGGAGGGAGGACAAGAGGACATCCTGATGTCTTTCAGCATACCTCCAAAAACTGGTGGTCTCTGAGCTCACTGCTCTGCCGTCAACTCAGGAGAAAACTGTTGCTGCAAAGAGTAGGAGCTGTTAATAGCAGACTTAGAAAATCTCCATGTGTCCATTGATTAGAAGAATCACAGCCGTGGAACTACAAATGATAAATCTACTTCTTTGAAAAATATTGTTGTCCTGGAGATGGTGTTTCATCTCCCCACATGAACACTCAGTTCTGCATACGGCAGGTAAAGGCCACTTTAGTTAGAAAAACGTTCTTTCCAGGGGACTATTTCCTGTATGTACATTCAGTCAGACTGGAAATGTTTAAAATGACTCATGTAAATGAACTCAGTTTTCCTAAATCTCTTCAACAAAACCAGAGTGCAAAGTTTCCATAATCCATAGCACTACAATAGCCACATTATGGGGATAAACCAGAATTCTCCTTTAAGTCATTTTTCACTCACTGTTTTTGTAGGTTTAGGAAAATGTCATGCTTTGGGTCAAAATACAACCCCTAACAAGTAGCTTGAAGCTTCTCCTGCATTTTCTCGATTACTATGGTGATGAGTTCCACCCCATCTAATACATAATTGGTTGACTGAAAATGAATAACCTTAAAACATAATTGAGAACGAGGTAAAGTTCTATAGGAATACATTTGGGGGGGTCCAGGACTCATTCATGGGTACACTGCAAACAGAAACCCCTTATAATCTGTTCAGCTTACTTTTAATTGTACCAATTTGTCAGACTATAAATAAATGGCTTTAAAAAGGGGGTTCAAGATGTAGCGCCCAGCTAAGCAGAGCTGTGTTTGTATACAACCAGAGCAGTACTTTATAACATCATGTCAGCGGCATGTGCTATGATGCAAGACAGAAGTCACTTTTGACCCCTGGAAAAAAAATGACCTCACCAACAAGAGCCCCCAGCTCTGCGCGAGCATCTGTGCCAAAGACGCTAAAACACTGCTGCAGTTCCCACGAGTTTAGTTTTTTTCTCATTTAAAGCAAAGCATCGTTTTAAAACAGGAAAAAAAAACATACATACTATGTCAAGTCCTGCTTTTCTACTTCTTCATGTAAATTGGTGCTAAAATCTATTATCTGTCTGGAAGCTCACTGCAAAACAAAAATAAGAAAGTCGTACATAAAATATAAAACAGTGATGACAGCCACTTCAAAAGACGCAGTCTGGACTGGAAACATCTGAATGACAAACTCTTTGGCAATGTGCAGACCATTTACATGTGAGGAGTGAAAAACTCAGCAAAGGCTCGGCTGATTTTCAGGGCTGAAAACTGTTTTCATAACAGAAGCTGTAATGGATTACAGAACTCTTGTGTTCTTGACAAGTAAAAATGACAAAATGCACAAAGGTTCAGCCTTTTGTTCAACAAGATTACTGCTGATATGTTACCTTTATTATTAACATCATTCCTATAACTCTATGTGAAGTCTCAGCATTTATTTTGGCAAAAGCCTAACCAAGTGGTAAGACTTAAATCATTTCCTTAAACTAACTTCATCATGACTCCAGAGAAGAGGCTTCTATATTAGTCTTAGGTTATTATTAGTAACATCCTGTTAATCAGCTGCAGACTAGTGTGACTCACTGGATGAAGGCTGCTGGTATAATCTTACCACTAATTCTAGGTGGCTATGTCCCTTCTGCTATCTGCGTGTTACCGTTTTCAAAATCCCCTTTTCCACAGAAAACAGCAACAGTAACCTTCAAGCAGCAACCCACCACACTGAAAATGTGCAGTTTAGCCAAGGATTTGGATTGTGCAGTAAAGCAGCCCTGATATTTTTTTTGCGGTGGATAACTATTTTAATTACAGTGCTTGCATCCTTCGCTGAGCTTCGCCAAAGTCGATTGTGATTGGTTTACAAAAACACACACAAGCCAGGGTGTTTTTTCCCCTATAGTGGAATGGTAGTGAGGTGCAGCCAGACTATTATGTTCTACAGAATGGGCTGGCAAAGCAAAACTAGCTGTCGGCTAAGTAAAGCTAAAGTACTGTTTATCTGAGAATCTGGACCTCAGCACTGCTGATGGGTCTACCTCCTCAGGTGTCCTGTGTTGGTATGGGGTTATGGCGAAGCAAAACAAACAGATGCCTCAACAACACTAACATTTATATTTCTAGATAAACAATGCATAACTGCAGAAGACAAATACTGGTCGGTAAAGAACAACTTTCAGTTTATTCATATTTGTTTGATTCTTGGGAGATTTTGTTCCAATATTAAAACAAGATTGGCATTAAAAGCAAAGTTGAAATTGCCCTCTTCATTGAACCAACATGTTACCATTAAACCCTGTATGCTGGACCTGCAGCAGTAAAAATCCTCAGAGCCAGTTCTGGAAACACAGTATGACCCTGTGTCCTCACTTCAAAGCATTTTCCCAGCTGGTGTACTACACTGTCTTGACATATTTCATGTATCATGTGAACCTGTAAAACTGTGTTGGTTATCTGCAAGCATCAGGTTGCTCAGTATTAATGGTCTAAAAGGGTTTTACAGAGCACCAAAGCTTATAAAAACTGATTTATTATCTGCTGCCAGATACAAACTCAGGTTTCTCAAATTAGCTCATTCCTCTTGTGTGCAGCAATTCAGGCTGCACACAGCTTGAATGTATAAAAGCTTAAAACCTAAACGCAAAGATTTCTGCTGCATTTAAACATTCACAGTAAATTTGAAAGGCTGAGGAATGTTTTTCCTGAGGAACATTCAGCCCTACGCACGCACACACAGACACTTACACACGGACATGGGTGAAGTTAAAGTTAAAGAGGGATTACTGGCAAAGGTTTCCAAGGAAATGTAAGTTTAAGAGACATGGTCTATAGCAGGGGTGGGCAATCCTGGTCCTCGAGGGCCAAAATCCAGCATGTTTTAGATGTTTCCCTCTTCCAACACACCTGATTCAAATGATCAGGATCGTCATCAGGCTTCTGCAGAGCTTGATGATGAGATGATCATTTGAATCAGGTGCGTTGGAAGAAGGAGACATCTAAAACATGCAGGATAGGGGCCCTCGAGGACCAGGATTGGGCACCCCTGGTCTATAGCATCATAAGCATGTAAATGTACCACCATCACAGTGCTAAAACACTCAGAAAAAAAGTCTTGTTATCGAAATTTTACTTGAATAAAAGTACAATTTGCTATCATCCATCCATCCATTATCTATATACCGCTTAATCCTCTGTAGGGTCACGGGGGGGCTGGAGTCTATTCCAGCCGACTCGGGTGAAGGCCGGGGACACCCTGGACAGGTCACCAGTCTATCACAGGGCTACACATAGAGACAGACAACCAAGCACACTGTCATTCACACCTACAGAAAATTTAGAATCAACCAATTAACCTCAGCATGTTTTTGGACTGTGGGAGGAAGCTGGAGAACCTGGTGAAAACCCACACTGCACAGGAAGAACATGCAAACTCCACACAGAAAGATCCCAGGTGTCCTAAACGGGACGCGAAACAATTTGCTATCAGTTAAATTCAAATTTAAAAAATAGAAGTAAAAGTACTCAATACACATAACGGACCATTACAAACAAAATAAATGTGAATGAAATACAGTTATTAATATATCAGTGTACATATCACTTGACAGCAGGTTTTAAATGTGGGGCTAATTTTAACTACTTAATATCCTACTAGGTAGTGAAAGTGTATAATAATAATAACATCATAATTTGTTGATTATATCATGTAAAATAGTACCTAAAGCTAAGAGTAAAGAGGTAAAAAGTACAAAGTCCCTCTAGTGGAATAGAAGCATAAAATACCATAAAATAGAAGTACAGTAATCCCTCATCTATTGCGGGGGTTAGGTTCCAGAACCCCCCGCGATAGGCGAAAATCTGCGATGTAGCGACCTCATATTTATTTTATTTATATATATTTTTAACATAACACTCGCTGAGACTATGCGCAGGGATCAGACGTCGATGTAAAATGGACAAGGCGAGACGCTGAACGCATGCTGAACGCATGCTATACGCGGGAGACGGAGGGCCCAGGATACAGAACACAGTGCTCTGGTTGGTATATACAATTTAAAAATCCATGATACAGTGACACCGCGAAAAGTGAACCACGATATAGCGAGGGATTACTGTACTTAATTTAAGTACAGTACCAGTCAAAAGTTTGGATACGCCACCATATGAAGGGTTTTTAATCATTTTCACCATTGTCATCTGGCCCAATCAGGCTTAATAGACAATTAAACAATCAGCCAATCAGAGGCCACTATGCTCTGCTGGTCTGCAGAGGAGCACTCTCATTACTGTGTTCATGGAAGGTGCAGAAGAGAGTGCTTGGTGAAGTCTGTTTAAGTTAGAAATATTTGGTGTGTTGGTTGTATCCTGTTTTTCTACAGTGTGCGTGGATTTACAAGTAAGTGAATGTGTTATTTGTTTAGTGGTAGACCGGGTTGACTGGGTTTGTAATGTAGTATCATAGTCTAGGACTAGGTCTTGCTGTTGCATGCTTATTCAGGGATGTGTTTTTCATGTGCAAATATTTCAGTCTTTTCCTTGTGATACTGTACAATTATTACCTCCACCAAGCGAGGTAATAAGTCAGACAAACAGACAGCAGGCGTTTGTCTGTTTGTTTGTTTGTTTGTTAGCAAGATAACTTGAAAAGTCATGAACGGATTTTGATGAAATTTTCAGCAGATGATTACATTTTGGTGCCCCCCCTCAGACCAGCCCTAATGGGTGGACATGAGCTGCTTGGCGGAGGTCTGCACTCTCCGAGTGCTTTCCTAGTTATTAATGTATTTCAGTTTCAGAACCACACACCCACACCCACACCCACACCCACAAATACATACACCTTGTTTTACTAAATAATGAAGCCCCTGGCGGATACAACCTTATTCACTGGTGAAAATGATACAGCAACGTCACGATACACAACATCTCCATTATGTAACAAACTGAAGGAATATCTACAAAATATTCCCATTAGATTTACTGTATGTCATAAACATAATGTCCAAGTTTTCAATTTTAGATTCTTCAAAGTAGACACTTTTGGCTCTGAGAAAATGAAGAGAGTGCAAAGCTGTTATCAACCAGCTTCATGAGATTGTCTCCTGGAGCTTTTCCAACAATCTTGACGGAGTTCCCACATATGGTGAACACTTGCTGGATTCATATGCATATCCAAAGTCCAAAGTCATCTCAGCTGTGCTTAGGTGGATAATTGTGGAGGTCAGGTCCTCTGATGCAGCACTCCATCACTTTGCTTTTTCTTCAAGCAGTTCTTCCAGAGCTTGGAGGAGACATATTATTTGCCTCGCGAGTTCACGGCAGTGTTCATCACATTGTTCACATCCCTCCAGGTGCTAATGCTAACAAGGCGCTAAGGGAGCGACATGATAACATCAGCTCGCTTCAGAACAAGCCCCCGGAGGCCTTACAGGGGACTTCAACCATGTAAGGCTGACAGACATTCTGCCCAGGTTTTACCAGCATGTCACCATACCGACACGGGAAAACAACACGCTGGACCATGTATATATGAACATATGTGGTGCGTACAGAGCCATCCCCCGCCTCCACCTTGGCCTCTACGACCACATCTCCATCTTGTTGGACTAAACCAACACAGAGGACCATCACCGTGTGGCCCAGTGACGCTGCCTCTGTGCTAAAAGACTGTTTCCAGTTCACGGACTGGCAGGTCTTCAGAGAGGCAGCCACATGTGAGGGAGAGGTGGATCTGGAGGAATGTACATCTTCTGTCCTCGGATTCATCTCCAAGTGTGCTGATGATGTCACCACCACCAAGACAGTCACCACCTACCAGAACCAGAAACCCTGGCTGAATGCAGAGGTCAGAGCTCTGCTGAGAGCCAGGGATGCTGCATTCAGGGCGGGTGATGCACCAGCACTCAGAGCGGCTAGGAGAGAGCCAAAGCCATATATGCTCAGAAGATTTATGAAGTGTGTCTTTTAAATATTGAGACTAATGCTAGAATTCACATTAATTTAGTATGAGTACTTTCAGGAGTTGTTTATGCTTGCTCCCTAAGATGGTACTATGTGGTTCAGGCCTGCACACTGTAGTGCGACTGAACTCATTAGGGTTTAAACTGTCAACAGTTTTGGAAATTCATTGTGTCCTCATGTTTTTGACGGTATTTCATGTGGTAAGGCACCATCACATGTTTTAAATAATATGGTGTCTGTTCAAATGCTGAGAAAGACATTACTCACATTTTCTGTCATTGAAGGATGCAGCCCCTGAATTGGGACACAGCTGTGTCGCTGCAAGATGTTGTGGTCGTTGTTGGTTAAGTGCTGATTGATTTCCAAACAAATGTCCAACAGTGTCACCAGCACAGTCCCATCACACCATCACAGCTCCTCCTTCATGCCTCATGGTGGGAACCACACATGCAGATACCATCCATTCATGGTTTCTGCATTCCTCAGACCAAGGTCCAGATTTCCTCTGGTCTAAATGTCTTACAGGCTACATCTAAGCAACAAATTCCATTAAATACCCAGCTATAGACTGATTAAAGTCATATCCACTGGTACCTTAAGGATGGGGGAGTGATATTGATAAACCTATTAATTACACATTTACACACGCAGCAACATTCAGCAGATTTTCACCACCTTTCCGTGCTGCTCTGGCTGCAGCACATGTGCGGCTTATAGCTGGAATATATTTCTGAATTCCCAATATTGGTTACATAATATAGTTTGTTAACTTAACAAGAAATGTGCAGCTCTAAACCTGTCCATGTTTGTGACTGATCATCTGGTGCCAGCATTGCCCCTTTCATTTAAACGTGCTCAGAGCTATATTCAGAAACCCTGGTTGACTTGTCGAGTTGAGTCATCTTTATGGCTGCTTAATGTGACTGCGGTCGTTAGGGTTAGTACAGCTCGATAGAAAGATATTCTGGGTCTGCTGAACTTACCTCTTAGTCCAGGCCTCTGGAAACCTGCCATCAAATCTGTAGAAAAACAACAAACAAGTTGGATACCTGATTGGAGGATAAACAGGAAATGTGAAATGTATCTGTAACTAGGGTCATCACATTACTGTAATGCAATGCTAAGTAATGAGATTGTGCCCAGCTCTGTTACTGGCATACAGACACAGTAACAATCAAGTAAATAGGTTTGGAATGAAATAGACACACAATGTATCTTATGGTTGAATAGTTATCAATATTTTTTTTAACTTAATATTGTGTTCAGTAATGTATCGACTGCAATAATTCATCAAGAAGGTGCAAACAGTTTGGATCTGGCCCATACAGGGACCAAACCCACAACCTTGGCATTATCAGCACCAAAACCGGACACATGTAGTACACTATGACACGTGTTTACTGTAGCGCACATCGCGTTGTCCACACAAGTAATGTTCATGACTGTAGGAGGCTCTGCTGCTTCCCCCCCAGCATTCCATCAGTCCTGAAGATTTATGTGGGTGCATCACACGTGCCTCCGAGTCCACATTTAGTATCACTGAAACTCTTGAAGGACAGCAGGAGTGCAGCAGTGATCAGGGTCAGTTACCTTCTCACACTTATGCTGACTCATGACTGCCTCGCTGATCTGTCAGGGAGCCAATGCTGGTTCAACACATGCCTGCACATGGGTTGAGTCTACATGTGTATACAGCAAATGCGCCAACAGATACTGTAGCATCTATATATATATCTATCTATATACACAATTAAACAAGTAGAAGATGAAATGATCTTTAAAAGGTATGAAGTTACAGACAAATATTGAAGTGTTGAAGTGAAGGGTTTCATGTTTAACTGTATGCCTTTTAAAGATCATTTCATCTTCTACTTGTTTAATTGTTCACAAAAACAGAAATTTTGACCAGGGGTGCCCAAACTTTCGCATGCGAGACCTATCTAAATCACTGAGATGCATTCTGTACTTCCCTGACTGAGCAACAACAGCCAAAGGTAATTTAAGAGAAGAACTGTGCAAAATATTCCATTTACATACATGAAAGATGTAGTCTAAAGCAAGTTGAAATGAAGCAACACAGCAAATGCAAACAAAACGGCAATTTCCATGTTTCCAGTCGTGTCCAATGTGCCATTTTCCAAACAAAGCAAACCATGCAATAAAATAAATGAGCTCATTGCAACCACAAACATGCAAGGAATGGTCCTGATGCACATGATTTCACACTAAATCACATCAAATGCCTGCCACTTCCTTTTAATGCCATGCTGCAATGGAGATGAAACAACTCCAAAGTGAATGAGAAGTGTGTTTCAAATTCTGCTTCAGAACAGGATACAGAGGGATGGAAATGGGAAAAAAGAATCAGACATATTTTTTATAGCAGTGATGAACATATGGCAGCCAGATATGCCTTTACAGAATAGAATGTGCATCAGTTCTCCCTGATGGCAATTCAAGCTGATTCAGAAAGCATCAGTTTTAGGGTTTGTTACATTTAGCAGACTTCTCTTATTACTTTGAGGAAAAAAGTGGTGAAACCTTACAGTATTGTAATATTTAGTGGATTAACCCTTTAAGACCTGAGCCTCAAAATGTCCACCTGGTCCTTTTTTCTTATTCTGATTACAAAAAGGTAAGAAAATGTCCTGAGTGCTGGTGTCCATTTTTTCAGAAGAAACTTTCTATATCTGGCAGTTATTTATGATTTACTGTCTATTATAAGAGTTACGGTAATTTTACGGTAATTTCATCCAGCGGATTCCTGGGGAGGCACGGATGAAATTACCATAATGACTGTAATGACAATGTCGTTGCGCTTTACAGCTAATATGGTGTCATTACGGTAATTTTACGGTAATTTCATCCAGCGGATTCCTGGGGAGGCACGCTGTAAAGCGTGTTGTCGTTGCGCTTTACAGCCAATATGGTGTCATTACGGTAATTTTACGGTAATTTCATAGAGCGGATTTTTAGGGGGGCACGAATTAAATTAC
>OMNN01040289.1:3088-14717 GCA_900302755.1 Chromis chromis | reverse complement strand
TGCGTGTGTGCGTCTGTGTGCGTGTGAGAGCTGGTTTTAGCTACAAAAGCCATGGGCACCCGCCGCCCCTCTTCGAAGGCAACACAAAAGTTTCGACAGTTTGGCCGAAGCTGTGCAAATGTGACTGACAGCTCTGAATGTGAAGCTCACAGAGACTCAGAGAAGCTCATTGTGTTTTAATAAACTCTGTCAATGACATAGATATAAAGATGATCTGCTCAACACTGAATATGCCCCTCATACAAAACAAACTAAACACAGATTAATAATCCATTAATAAAGCCACAAACCCAGGGTTTTCAGCAGAGACCCTGATTACAAAGCCTAACTGAAAACTTTTTTAGGGATCTAGTTATTTCTGAATTGAGCTGAAATGCTTATGATTTGTTCTCCACCATTTGTTTGTTCCGTTCTATTTTTAGCTTGTTTCCTCATCCTTAATTCTTCTCATTTAACTCCCAAACCCAGTAAGCTCAGGTTAAGCCGGGCCCAGATCAACAGGCTTTAGCATTACCCTTTAAACTAGACTGTGTAAGACTCGTATAAAGGAACCTCCAAACACAGTATAAACAGGTCCCTCATCTAAAGGCCACAACTTTTTCATCTGAAAGAGGAATTAGTGGAACAAAACAAAGATTCTGTACCGACACAGACCACCAAGACTGCTTTTGAGTTTCACTCGTGTATGCTGTAATTAAAGCCACTATATGGATCCTGTAGCTTTCATCAGATCAGTGGGTGTGAAGAGGTCTTTGGTTCTTTAATACAATTAGCCTTGTTTTTGTGATGCTGAGAAGAATGTGAATGAAAACAACTATTTCTGGTGTGAGGTTAAGAGTTTAACTAGGATATAATGTCTAACTAAATGAGGATAAGTAAGAAAACACTGGTGTAAAGAACTGCTGCTAACAATTCCGACTGTATATTGCCAAGAGTTAAAGGGCTCCAGCGTGCAACTGTCTGTCAAAACAAATCGATCAGCTTCCACCAAACATTCTCACTGGTCGTAACGGCGTGCCTGGCATTTAGCAGCTCTGTTTGTGTGTTTCTCTGGGCATTCCCCACTGGTAGTTAAAGTTACTCTGTTTCAGCTTTGGTAAATGTGACATTAAAATGACTTATTTTACTCTTTTCAAAGTAATTTTTAGACAAGTAAATTCCCACGCTGTGGACGGCCAAAGCATGGCTGGCCTGGGCATCAACAAACTGAAGACATTACCACTGTGCATTAGAACTGACAAAAATGTTAATGTGTAAAATGTATAATTTGTGGTGAAAAATGATCTGCTGGTGCACTTAAATAAAGTTAGATACACCACTGTAACCAGTGTAAAGAGTTAGTCTGAAGTCCTGAGTTAGATGGGAAGATCAATGTCACACTTATAACTGTGTGCTAAATATGAAGCTATAACTAACAACTGATTAGCTTAGCTTTTGTCTAAGGTAGGATATTCCACCTACAAGTGCCTCTAAACCACACTACTTACTGCTAATCAAATAATTACCTGTTTAATTCATGCAAAAAAATATATATAAATAAAATAGTGATCTTAGAGGAGTTTTGTGCGAGACTGGCAGTTGGTGGGATGTAGTAATTTCCTGGTGTCCTGCGACCATAACCAGCAGACACTGAAAAATGCCCATCACCATTTCCCAAATCTCAGGATCCATCCATCCATCCATCCATTATCTATACACCACTTAATCCTCTGTAGGGTCGCGGGGGGCCTGGAGCCTATCCCAGCCGACTCGGGCGAAGGCAGGGGACACCCTGTACAGGACGCCAGTCTCTCACAGGGCTACACATAGAGACAGACAACCAAGCACACACACATTCACACCTATGGACAATTTAGAATCACCAATTAACTCAGCATGTTTTTGGACTGTGGGAGGAAGCTGGAGTACCTGGTGAAAACCCACACTGCACAGGGAGAACATTCAAACTCCACACAGAAAGAACCCAGGCGTCCTAACTGGGATGCAAACCGGGGATCTTCTAGCTGTGAGGTGATGGTGCTAACCACTGAGCCACCGTGCAGCTCCAAAGCTCAGGATGACATCTTTTTTTTCAGACCAACAGCTCAACATTCAGATATATATTTTTAAAAAGGTTTTTAAAAAAAGACACAAAGTTTCACATTTGAGAAGCCAGAATAAGGGAATGTTTGTATTTTTTAAAATATAAGATTTTGGTGAAATGACACCTCCTCTATTGTTGCTATGTATTGTTGTTGTTTATTTTTATAGCATTTGCCTTTAGATGTCTTTACATTCTGAAATTACCCCTTTGTCATAGTAGTTTTCATTGTAACAGGCTGACTACAAGACAGTGTGAGAAAAACCGATGCTGCTACAAAAAAAGAGGAAAAGAAGCCGAAACTAAAATAGACTTAACACACGAGAGTCATTTAGAAAATAGAGAACAGACACCGAAACAACAAAGTGACAAGTCAAGAGGTTAAAAACAAAACCTCAAAGACATTAAGTGGAGGAGGATGAGTGAGTCCCAAACCATCCAGCAAGGTCGACCCTCCCAGAATGCTTTGGGGGTGCGCGGGCTGAAGTCTAACCCTCTGCAGTCCCTGTGAACTCTATTGACAAGCCTGCCGAGACCCCGAGAAACACTGAGGTCTGTTGTCCAGGCCTGGGAGTGGTGACTGTTTTAAAGTACCCGCAGTGACCGTACACTTTTTCATTCCCACAAACAAACCGACGACGACTTGCATACCAACTGGCACCGCATAGAGGCACCTACATGGCCAACAGTGTTGCATGCACATGACAAACACTCACTTATGTTCCTTTTTTTTCCCTCATCAAGTCTCACGTGCACACAACAAAATCCCACACACACACACAGAGGCATACAGAGAACACACAGGCTTGTTCTTTTCTCACAGCTGTGTTCAGATATCAAACAGAGCCCGCTGAGAGAGAACAAACACGCTGACGAGGAAAGATTAGCTGGTCACAGAGGGCGCCAGTACACACACACACAGACACACACTCACAGGCAAACACACAGACATATATGCATGCAAAGGTTCTGGTCAGAAGTGAAATGACTTTCGTGACTGCAACAAATCAGAAAAGCCTACATGGCCTGACCTTAGAGGAGAACAGTGACAGTGGAACTTCAGAAATAGAAACAGAGGACTCTGATAAAATACAGACTAACGCCAAAATAAAGGAAGTAGCAGCAGCTTTATGTGTTTTAATATACTGTTTACCCACTGTGAGCCTCCAGACCGCTTCAGTGTGTTTTGGCACTTATTACACAAAGAGCTGAACTCTTAGGCATGATGGGGTATGAAGTAAATACTTCTCCTAGGAAGTGGACGTACAGCATGTGGAAATATCTGCTATTAATGCAAGTTATATATTACCCATGTGCTTCCTTCACTTTGGCAGTGTGTGTGGCAAGTGAAATGATGAATGGTGCTTTCATGAGTGAAGGAGTAATGAATACAGTTCAGTCCGGACACAACAGAGGCATCTCTGATTTCAGTCACAGTATCGACTTCTTGCTGCTTCACCTTTCAACTCATAACTTCTCATTCACTTCAGTGATGGATGTTGCAGAGCGACCCTGACACTGACACATAATTCAGTGATTTGATTAAGGACCAAATGCTTGAGCCATTTTTGTGATTATTATATCCAGAAAAGCATCCACTCAAGGTCAAAAATAAATCGCCTAGTAATGTATTGATCACAAACATTATGAGACGTACAAAGGAAGGTAAAAAGTCAGAGACATGTGCACAAGTATATTTTGTCCAATACAAAAAGGCACAAGGTGTCAAGCAAGGGAGCCACACATTTAAGCAGTCAGCAAATCCCATATTCATCAAACCAGTGTTCCAGCCAGTTAGCAGGCCTGCAAAACAGTCACTTAGCCAGCGAGGAACCGATCCCCCCATCTGAAAGCTGGCAGCCCAGATTCTGAACAGCCCAGTGCATATTTGTAGTGTCGGGGGAATCTAAACTGTACCCAGTAAAAACACATCTGGTTTAAAAATAAAAAGGCGGGATGGTGTGTGCGTGTGTGCGTGTGTGTGTGTGTGTGTGCGCGCGCGTGTGTGTGTGTGTGTGTACCAGGGCACGCAGGACTTGGACTGCTGCCTTGTTTCTAAACAGGCAGGCAGCCAGAGTGGGTCTGCAGCATTGAAGGATGCCATGGCTGACTGAATGACCAGGCATGTATATGCGGTTTGATCTCTGAGGACAGCTAACAGCAGACCTGAGGACAGGGCGATTGTCTGTTGCACCTTGGAGATAAACCACTGGCAGAAGGACTTGGTCTTTAATTGTTCTTTTTAGATTAGCATTATAAAGAGATTAGAAACAAATGGGTGAAGAGGTTTCAGCACCGACTACAGAGGGAACAACTATTCTTGCAACCATTAAATAATCAAGAATGCTACAGGAAATACAAAAGTGCCCACAGAAGGAAAAGCAGATTTGGAGAATTGTTTTTCCTGTCTGTTCAGCATGCTCGCCATCTATCTATTGAACCATGTGTGAATACACACTTGTATATCCTGTAATACTATTTTAGTTGCTATAAAGGCTTTTTTGCAGTTACTGTACTTAGTAAGTGGAGTGATGATGATGTGTTTTGTGACTCCAGGCCAGGAGAGATGCTGGGATGTGAAACGCTGGGTGGAATGAAGTCATTTGGCCAAATGCCTGTTTCCATCCCAGGCCAGAGGAAACCGTTAGGCTGGCGTTGCCTTTTTCCCACACCACCCTATCTCTCTCACTTTCTCTGCTTCTCTGTCTGTCACACACACATACATACACATCCTTGCTATTTCACCCCTCTGGTGAAAAGAAGAGCTGACATTAGCGACAAGTTTAGAAAGTGACAATAGACCAGAGAGGTGTTACATATACCAGAGCAATCCTGTTCATAGATATTCTCCGGCCCTGCCCTGCTTCTGGATGTCACAAGCAGCAGACAGTATGGCAGTCATGGGACATGTCAAACGCCTGCTGCTGTGTACCTTATGGTTTAGTTTATGCATTATTAATATTCCAGCCATCAGTACGTGTTTATAAGTACATTAGTATTAGATCAATACTCAAATAATCAAGCACTGGGTCATATGCTTAAAATTAAATGTCCCAATCTGAGCTGTAAGTCCAATCTTATTCTGTTGATAGCTACTAGCTAATATTAGCTATGTCTATCCTACATTCATCTAGTTTTTCCCCTTTATTGTTCACAATTTGTTGTGTTCAGTAGTCTATTTTACTAATCTAATTACTGAACAGTTCCATCATTGTCCAGTGTCCCAAGTTTAGTTCCAATGACAATTATTGCTTGGCTTTACTGTATTTGGCACATGACACCAGGAACAAATTATTCTCATGGGAATGGCATTACTTAGCAATTTCTGCTTGGTTCAAAAAACAACTAGACAAAGTTTGGTTAGAGTACAAAATTATTGCAATTCATCCTAAAGGGGGCATGTCACGGTAATCCAGCCAGTTGTTGCTGAGATAATTCAGTTTGGACCAGTGTAATGGAGTGACTAACTCACATTTGCCACACCACTTGTGTTTAGAGACTTAAAGGAAGGACATTACATTGCAGTACAGTCAGAGCTCTAACAGTCCTGCCCTATTGTACCGGTTTTAGGGATTACAGATCATTTTCAGAGGCATGTGTAAACCTGTGACATCTGATCCAACTGTCTGCCTAAGTGAAAATTTGGCTCGCAGCAGGCTCATCACTGTCTTTATTGAATGGGGGTTTATTATTATGAATAATATTTACTTACATTAGACGCAAACACTTTAATAAGAAGTCAACAGGACTAACGGCTGTCCTGCAGCCAAGAGAAAACCCCACAGTGGAAAAATGTTATAGAGGGTTCTATATATGTAGTGCAGGGAAAGAGCCATTTGGGCTTTAAATAGCACAACTTTTGGGTGCTATAAAGATCCCATTTATAAAGATTCCATCGAGCTCCCACTTCAAACGGTTGAACCTTTATGGTACAGTAACAGGACCTTTGAGAGAGACAGAAATTACAGTATGACCAGACCTTTTCAGTGGACTTTATATTCTGTTTTAGTTGTATAGTTTGTCAGACAACTACCCACAGCGCTGACCAAATAAACCCGGAAAGACTTTAAACTGCCTGAGCCTCATTAAGTTTCATACACCGTTATTCCACAGAGATGGATCGAGTGCAGGCATCTGTCTTGGTGTCACATACAGCATACTCATGCAGCGTACATCCAGAAACCACACTCCACCCCAAAATAATCAGCACTCTTTGCTTGGAGGGCCACAATCAACAACCATGCAATCATCTCCCAGGGTGCAACACAACGCAAGCCGTCACAACATGCCTGGCAGGCGACTACAGGTTTGCCGAAGCACGTTGAAGTACTTTGCAACTCTTATGATTATATTTTGCTTAAGAAATATCTTTTTTTGAGGAGCTATTAAGAATAAGTGGGATCAGGCCTTTAAAACCGACCTGTCTGTGGACCTTAAGCATCTAAGTCCCTCACGAGCCTCCATTTAATGCACTTAATTTCACGTAATAATGTCATTAATTATCTTTGACCTCCCTTTTATGGTTTACTTTAATGAATTAAGACTTGCTTTTATATTTCTTACCTTGCTTTTATTGCTTTTGCCTTCATATTTTATATGTCTGGAGCACTTAACAGCTCTGTTTTCAAAGCTTCTGCTCAAATGACTGTTATTACTGCGGCACGAGCAGTATTATCATACCAAACAACTTTGTTTGAAAGTGCGGATAGGTAGCCTACCTTAATCAAAACCACGTCTACAGCTCTCTCCCCTTTGGCACACAGACTGTACCTCCGTTTGTGTCGTTCGTACATTTTCCTTTAAATATCCAAAGCAGGTTTACTGAACAGAAGGTTAAAATCCAGGAGAAACACTGTTGAGGAGAGCTGAGGCTGTCTGCTAAGCTTCACATCTGGCCACAGAGGCAGCCTTCTACCAGACTCCAGCTCTACTCCCTCCCTCCTTCTCTTCTTCCCTCCCTCCCTCCCTTCCTTTTCTTTTCTTCTGTCGTCTCTCAACTTCTCTCTTGACTCTGTCTGACTCATGCCTTTGCTCTCTCTCTCTCTGTCTCTCTCTCTCTCTGTCTCTCTCTCAGTAAGGATGTGAATGCCTCTCTCTCACCCTGTGAATCAGTCATCCAAAGTACTACATTGTTAAAGTATGACAGATGACAGTAGGGCATTATTACTTCAGTTAATGTGATTCAATTATCACAATTGATGCTGTTGAGATTCAACACCCCCTGCTGGATGAGGATGTACTCGAGGCCATCTGTGAGGAGCCACCCTCTGGGATTGCACCTTTTTCAGATCATGCCCAAATCACACTACAGATTTTTGCCCACATGTTATATACAGTTTATTATTTAAAGGCGATATAGTTGAAATTAATATCAATCCAATGTAGATAGAAAATGCAAAATCACACATGAAAATATAAAATGATAAGAAGAAATCATCGTGTCATATATGATATAATTCTGGTGGACACTAGCAGTGCACTCTGGGAGCACATCTTCCACCACGACCAATACCCCGGATCTCAATTTTTAATGAAAGTGATTAAAATCCACACGAAAATGTAATATTCCTGTACTCCTGCTCTCCACCAAGTTTTACCAAAATACAGCTTGGTAGTTTTTTACGTAATCTTACTGACAAGCAGACAGAAAGACAAACGGAACTGATCACAGGCGTCGGCTTTGGCTCTCGCCTTGGAGGAGGAATAAATTTTCCAGTCCTAATTATTTCTAACTGCATATTAAGTTACTGATTAATCTTTTATCCCCAAACAAGCTCAAAGGCAATATTTTTTCCTAAGCTGTTCATCTTCCTGTGGCAAAGTAGGCATTCATACAGGAAGCAGTGAAATGAGCACACATGCAAACAACAAGGTGGACCGCAAAAGCGCACACATTTCTGTATATACAACTGTGTGTGTTTATGGACGAGATGTTCTTCACACAGATGGTGAAATATATGCCTCACACCTACACAGTTGCAAAGCAGAATTACTGCTTCACAGCTGTATGCCTCCGCCAGCTAAATCAAGTTACTGTTTACATCCATGTCTGTCCGGACTCAAATATTATATGCAGCACAAGATTTTGAAGTGTCTAACCTAATTAAGAGAAACAAAGTCAAAGTCCTTGTATGTGTTCACATGTTTGGCCAATAAAGTTGCTTCTGACAGAACTCAAAGTTGTAGCCATGATAGTACACAAGGCTTCATATATGGATGATGCTGCAAAGAAGCTGTAAATTCGAAAATGTGGATGTTTTACACAAATCAGCACAGGAGATCTCTGCAATCACGAAAATTTTAAGGTGGACACCCCAAATTAGTGTGGTGACAAACTACGATGCTGAATAATTGCCAGAAAAATGTTTCTGCAGAACATTATATTTGAATTTTGGTGATGTTCTGCATTACCAAAAATGAGAAAATGCCGCTCGTGGAAATCACAATATGGGTGGAAATGAGTTGCTCCTTTAAGCGCCTTGGCTTATGGGTAATATAGTAGTAGTAAAGGAAGAGAAGTGTGTTGTGTGTATGCCCCGCCCGGCACTCGTGCTGGACTCTTTCACCGTGTCTGTGACAAATAAACGCATCACAAGGTTTACTGCCTCCCATGCTGCCTGTTTTGATAGCAGCCCAGACGGCTTGTTACCAGCGCAAAACGAGCTAACACTGTAGTGTCGTTTACTGCAGTATACGCCATGGAGCTGAGAAGGTAACAGCTGCTTGGCGGAGGTCTGTGCTCTTCGAGTGCTTTTCTAGTCTTGTCATTGTGATGCTGACCTTTGACCTTTTGGGTATAAAACATCATAATTTTATCCTATTAGATTCCAGATTCCAGATTGAAAGTGTTTATTGTCATGTGCACAGTAAAGAAACACGTTTCCCTGTACAATAAAATGCTTACTTTGCTGTCCACTCAGATACCAGCAAAAGTATAAAAAATAATATATAAAGAATGAAATAGAATAAAAATTAAATTAAATAGAATTAAAGTAAAAAATAAAAATATGAGATATTTGTGTGAAGTTTTGTCACTAACAGTGTGTGAATTCTTGAGTTATGACAAAAAATGCGTTTTTCATGAGGTCACAGGGATCTTTGACCACTAAATGTAATAATCAGTTCATCCTCGAGAATTCCCTCAAGGTGTTCCTGAGGTATCACTCATGAGAATGGGACGGACAGACCGCAACCTGAAATACAATGTCTCTAGCTATTGCTGGCACAGAGGTGTAAAAATGTAATTTAGCTAAAGAAATGAAAGACCCTTGTATTTTAACTATGAATGACTCTCACTCCCTGTGTAGGAAGAGAAAAAATACAACTCAGAAAAGATGTGAACATGTGCTGCTTCTCTACAACATTTCAGGAAAGCAGCTAGACAAGAGCCTAAAGAAGCATCTGTGAATATTGTGATCGTGGCAGCTCCTTGATGTTGTATAGTTGCATGTCCTTATGCCCACCACATCGATAATCAACTCTGAAGTTAAGCACCTTCTCAATGGCATTTGGATGAACGTAAATGTGTGTCTGTCTCTGCAGTTTGTGGGTTGTCCCTGACAGTCCTTGGTCCGAGTTGGCCAATAGCACAAAGGTGTGAGTCCTTGAAGTCACAAACAAATCAAGCTCTCCCCCAATACAAACTGTGACCTTCACAGAGCACCACATGTTTTATGTTTCAAGGAGATAACATCGAACTAAATAAACCACAACGTTTAGCGAATATATAGGCTTTGATTAAAAGCTGCTGTTTGAGGGGTTTGAACCAATGAATGAACAACCTCTCAGCCTGCATTGCACCATCTTGCCACGTTCTAAAGAGGAGAAACTGCATACATGCACACATGGATTCATAGTGAAAGTACCAGAACAAACCTGCTCCATCACTGACTTAACATCACTCTACTTTTTTAACAAAGTATATCTACGGTGTATCACTCTGCCTTCAACAGTCAGTGGTCAGTTCTAATAATGAATTAAATTATATTCATATGTAAGTTAAGCCACTTCAGAATTGCACTATACCAGAAATAGTGTCCTGTTTTATCTATGTTCAGTGAGGGGAACAAAGGAACTAAGCAGCATCCATGATGAAAGCAAGGACACTAATAGAGTTGAAGTGAATGGAAACATCTCATTGATGAAACTGCACTGTGACATTCATTGTAAGTTTAAAGACAACATGATACTCCTTTGTTTTTAACACAGCAAACAATGCTTATAGGTTGTCTCTATGTTGCAGACCAATTTGGTTATTAACACTGTGACAAATTATAATAAGAGCAACATTGGTCATCAAATGTGTGAAAAGGCCTCAACAAGAGCACATTTTAACTTTTGCTTTCTTCTCTTATAGCCCTTTATATGAATCCCATGTGCCAAATAATAGGAGTGTCATCTAAATTGATCTCATCCTCTTTTTTGCACTTCAACAGACTCACAGCTGTTGATGAAAACTATGTTCAGAGCTGAGAAGCACTGAACGTTCACTGGGTCAAAGCGCTGCTGTGCCAGTTGGCTAACTACAAGCAACTAAAGTCTAGAATATAAAATGCACAGGATGTCACACATGCAGAAACATCCAGGACTAAATCATCGACTGACTAAACAGCTTACACGCTGTCAAAACATTGACGCACTCTTTGTGGTTTTAATTGCTTCATTAACCTTACATGTCATCTGGTGCAGCTAGTTGTTTCTGCTGTCATTTAGATTCTGTTATTTCGTTTGTTCATCCGTTCGGCAGCAACAGCAGCAAAACCACTGTATATGAGCCAGAGTTAGCCCTATAGGCTAATTTTCATCTGTTTGGTTTGTTATTCAGTCAGCTTTTTTTCCTTTGATGTTGTCTGGAGTTTCAGAATCCACTGCACTTATACACACTTTAATTATCTTTAATTTCACTTTACACATCATGTCACATATTATGATATACTGTAAGTGTAATTTAAATCCCCATGGTTGACTATTATGGTTGTTCCAGTCATATTAATCATATTCTTGTTGTAAATGTATCAAACTCAGTTGCAATTTTATATAAAGTCAAATATCTCTTAAATACATCTTCATTATACATTTTGTACTGCTCCCTCATACTCCCATACATGAATTACTGTGTGGAGGTGTGGGAGAACACATACAAAACAAATACAGAGACGATCTTCATCCGACAGAAAAGAGCAATAAGAACCATAAACAAAACCACCTACAGAGAACCAACAAACCAACTCTTCATCAAACTTAATACATTAAAATTTAAGGATCTGGTTGACTACAAAAGTTACAAATCAACAATTACCAAACAGCATCCAAAGGTTTTTTCAAGTGAGACAAGGCAAACATCATCTCAGAAGAATTTTCATGTTCAAAATACAACCAGTGAGAACCAATATGAAATTTCACTGTGTCTCAATAAAAGGAGTTAAATTATGGAACAACTGCAGTGATGAACTGAAATCATGTAAAACAATAGGCAGGTTTAAACACATCTTTAAAACTGACACTTTAAACAGATACAGAATGGAACAAGTAGGGGGAAATTAGTAACAT
>OMNN01040286.1:5320-18311 GCA_900302755.1 Chromis chromis | reverse complement strand
CATCTAGTCTGTATTATATCCAGCATAATTTTCCCTTAAAGAAAAATGGGTCTGGGTTCTTATGGGTTAACTGATCTATTTCTGTTACTTTCATGGATGTCCCAATGCTCCTCTCATGTTTACTAATGTTCCTCTTGTGTTTATCCTGGGTTCAGGGCGAACCTTTGAGAAACTTTAAATTGAAGGTCAAGGAAGCTATTCAAGGTGTCTGCTGTAGTAGATCAGGCCTTCTCTTCATCCAAACTCCTCTTCTTGTACTTAAATGGCTCTATCTAGTGAGAGCAGCATCGTGCCTGTCTGTGCACATCATGGAGGCTATACTTACATAAATGAAATCAATTAATCACCTCGAACAGTTGTGTACCTACATAGTTTTAGATATAAAGTAGGTTACAGTTAGGCTAGCTATCTATAATTAGTATGTGATTTGTTAACTTTCAACACGAGGGTGACTGAGAGAAAAAGCGCAATTACAAATCTGTTTGCTCCTTCAGCAGTAGAGGTAACAACTTCACAGCAACAACAATTTGTCTGCATGCTGGTAATTTTTCGAACAAGGGAGATAGCATGTTCCATCATCCCTCCTCAAATCGCCTAATGGAAGATAACCCAGGCTGGCTACTTACTGTGGTCACCTACTTACTGGACATAGACTGGTTGTAAGCCTGCCATTGGCTGTTCATTTCATGCGGCTTTGTCCTACCCTTCCGTTAGCAACTGTTTTCAAAATCCACTTCACTATAGGAAACAACAACAGCCACCTCTTTCCCCTCATTCCCCTTTAAAAAATGTCAAGGCCATACCGCCTTGTGGATGCCCGATCCCGTCAGACCTTGGAAGCTAACCGAGGTAGGGCCTGGTCAGTACCTGGATGGGAGACCGTGAGGGAACACCAGGAAGCCTGGGTGAATGCAGTGTGAGAGTGAGTGGTTGGTGGTGGTCTGAGGGGCCGATGGTGCAGATTGGCAGCCTGGCTTCAGTCAGTCTACCCCAGGGCAGCTGTGGCTACATATGTAGCTTACCACCGTCCAGTATGGAGTGAATGAATAATGCAATGTAATGCGTCTTTGAGTGTCTAGAAAAGAGCTATATAAAACCAATGCATTATTATTATTATTAAAAAATGTGAATGATGCAGTAAGGCTGCCTGCTAGTTTTTTGGTGGATTATTGATTCTAATGACAGTGCTCACCTCCCCAATGTTCCACCAAAACAATTCCACCCGTCACTATTTTGAAAGAACACTGAAACCGCATCCTTCACTTAGCTTTGCCCAAGACGACTGTGATTGGTTTAATGAAATGCAAGGAAGCCAGAGCTTGTATCCCCTATAGCCGAATGATAATGAAGTGCAGACCATTATGTACTACAGAATGGCTAAGTGAGCCAAGTGGTTGCCTAACATCATCTTAAGTGCTGCTGGCAATGAATGACATGTCTGTGAACTAACAGAAATATTGGTTAAATTAGCGGGCAGTCATTTCATTAACAAATATATTCATAACCCATAAAACCACCAATGGTAGAACTAAATATAAACAAAATGACAGTGTGAGATCTGATAAAAATTAAAAGTCCACGATTTGAAAATCGTAAAATCGAGGTAGTCTCTTCTTCTGCATTTTTTGACTTGCGCGTTTGCGTCGACTTCCACCGCATCTTTCCCCTTTCTTGCGCTGAGCCGAGCCGAGCCGAGCCGAGCCGATGCGGGGATATGAAGCTAAACGAAACGCTGCTAACGCTATTCGAATACCACCGCAGTGAACGAATATTCGATTATTAGGGTCCAGCCCTATTATTTTGCACAAAATATTTTTGAATAAATCAAAACTATTTAAAAATAAATCGATTAAAATCGTAATCGTCCAAGATGACTAAAAAAATCGAGATTTTATTTTTTAGCCATATCGCCCAGCCCTAATTTGGGGTAAAAAGAAAAAAAAAAACGTTCCAGCCACCAGCCTGGAACAGACCTGGAACAGACCAGCCGTTCGGGAAACCTCCCGAACCTCCCGATGGCCAGCCGCCCCTGGCATCAATGAATCGATGGTGAGACGTTGGAGACGGCAGCGTGTATTTTTTATTTTTAACCAGCCGTGTCACAGGCACTGTTTGGAAAAAAACATTTATTTAATTTAAAGTTAAAAAAATCTTTCTGTGTTACATTTTCTGTGTAAATATCCCGTGTTACAACGTGAACATCTGCAGCTTATAGACAAGTGCGGCCTACATATGTACAAAATCTTTTTTCTTTTTAAATTTAGTGGGTGTGGCTTATATTCAGGTGCACTTAATAGTCCAAAAATTACGGTAAGTGGACTTTACATTTACATTACGTTTAATGTTTTTCTGATTATTACATGTGGGGAATCATCATCGATTGAATGTTGTACTAGATTAACTCTGGATGACTGATTTCCCATAGACAAACAGTGAACTATTGATCTATTCTACAATCAATATATAGCACACTGCATCATATTAATCATATCAGCGCTGGACAACACTGACAGATCTTTACAAAAGTGCCAATAGTAGCCTGACACATGGATGTGTAATGCATGTAATGAGCCCAGGTGATTGATTGAAGCAGAACTAGAAGCGGTGAAAAGCTGCTATCTGTTTTCGTTCATGGCAGCTTGTCCCCTGCTAAAACCCTAATCAAGAAAATTGAAGGTCCATGATGCTGATAAGGAATGATCAGCCCTCTGTCATCGCTGAGAGTGGGGGGATTGTCATTTTCTGCCTCAGTTATCTCCTTTTGGGGTTATAATGAGGTTAGCAAAGGATTTGCTGAGTGGTTTTCCGCCTGGCATTGTTTTCCTCCTTCTACCGTAACCCTGGCAGACGTACTGTGCTTTAATCCTCTACTCTTTCTTTTTTTCTTGACTGTCTGGCAAGGTGAGGATAAGTGCAAGGTAAGAGCCCGGGAATGATTTCAAGTAAATGTGATCCACTATCTCCTCTAGCAGCAGCCACAACACCACCGCCACGAGAGCCAACGACGAGTTAAGAAAACATGTTGCCGCCTGGAAAACAGGTGCATGTGTGTGTCTTTGTTTGACCTTTAACTGTCCCCTAGTGCGACAGTTCTCATGCATCATTTCATCAAGTTTCATCAAAATTAGCTTACAGATGTCTAATATTTTGCATGTGACTGACAGAAGGAAAGCTGAAGAAATTAGCAGATGGACTTTTGCAATTTTTTACAATAAATCAGAAACACCACAGCTGTCATCATCAGGACCACAAAACCATGTTTTTTAGTAGTCATCTATTGAGACCTACTTATTTATCTTCAGCAAGATGAGGACTGAGCACAAAACAAACAGAATAGACTACAAATAAGCAAATCACGCAACCCAAGTTGTAAGTTGTAATTAAGAACCTCAGGTTTATTTATGTAGCAGAATTAACAAAAGTGCTGTAGATGTTGAAAAAAAGCAACAACAAAAATATTATAAAACAAAATATTAAAATATTAAGACCACAAAGAGCAACCAGATGTTACTGAAAACATGTACGCTTTAGGATTATTTGCAGAAATATCAATGGAAGACTAACATTTGATTGAAAAAAGGAAGCTAGCCAGTGCAAGGATGCAAAAACAGATGTAATCCTTTCCATTTAAAAGGCCCTCCTCTAGCCAAGCGTCAGCAGATGGATCTTGCACTTATGCAGTGTGACTCACCAGATGTAGGCTACAGGTGTAAGCCTGTCATTAGACACTCATCTCGGGTGCCTTTGTCCTTCTCTTCCATTATCTGCAGGTTACCGTTTTCAAAATTCGGTTCGCTACGGCAAACAACAACAAGCTCTGGGCCGCAACTTAAGCACTGAAAATGTTCAATTCTGCCAAGATCTGAAGTACAGTCTGATTGTTTGTTGCACAGTGGCCGTTCTTGAGTCCTGAATTCCATCATATTTTTTATTTTAAAGTCTGATCTGTTTACTAAACTCAAAAATATTCTTCTGTCATGTTAAGTCTTTTAATACAAAGATTTTTCCATCTCACAATCTCACAGCAGGGTATTTGCAGTAGTGACATTATTGGACATATAGATGCTTTAGATCTTTCTTTTTTTTTAGATGTATGTAGAACTACATTATCTGGGGCAGTGGTGTCCTAGTGGTTTGTGAAGCGAACTTGTAACTGGTGGGTTGCGGTTTGAGCCCCCGGACTGGCAAGAAGTTGAGGTGGGAAAGTGAGAGTGACTGCTTGTCCCAGTCACCACTGGGCCCTTGAGCAAGGCCCTTAACCCCTGATTGCTCCCCGGGCATTCCTAGTATGTATAGTTAAGGTTAACTTTGAATAGGATGGGTCAATGCAGAGAAGGAATTTCCCCAAGGAGATCAATACAGGTTAGATTATAAAACGTGACCCCTGTAATCATGAAAGTAAGTACAAAAATATAGCAAGTTGTCTAGTCTTCATCGACTTTTATCAGACCTTCAGCATGACTGGAATGGGTAGCACACAAGTTGTGGGAGGTTGTGGATTGTTCCCTCTGGGTTGGAGTTGAGTTGCTGCCTCAAGCAAAGCAGTTTAATTACCTTGGGATCTTGTTTACGAGTGACAGTAAAAGGGAGCATGAGATGGACACAAGGACTGGTGCAGCGTCAGCAGTAATCCAGTCATTGTACCAGACTGTTGTGGTGAAGAGGGAGCTGAGCCAGAAGGCTTGATTTACCAGACTGTCTGCATTCCAACCCTCACCTGTGGTAATGAGCTCTGGGTGTCCCCGAAAGAATGAGGTTGTGGATGCATGCTGTTAAAATGGGTTTCCTCTGTAGGGTGTCTGGACTCAGCCTTAAAGATAGGGTGAGGACCTCAGACACCCACAGGGACGTCGGAGTAATGTCTGTGCTCCTTCACATCAAAATGAGCCTCCGGAGGTGGATTTGGTATCTAATGTGGAGGCCTCATGGGCAAGGCCTTCCTTTGGAGGTTTTCAAGAGACCCAGGGGTAGAACAAAATACTTGGATGGGGATTACAGATTTCAATTGGCCTGGAAATGCCTTGGGATTTCCAAGAAGGAGCTGGAAAACATTCCTGGAGAGAGGGACATTTAGAATGACCTGCTTAGTCTGCTGCCACCATGACCTGACCTCAGAAGAGCAAGAAAATTAATGGATGGATGGAAGTTGCCCAGTAACAATGAAATTTTGTATCTTTGTTGTCATATTTTGTGACACCATGAGTTACTGCAGTTAGAATATTCATTACACGTGAATATTGGACATTTAGAAATATTAAATAAACAGCAGATCTGGGATGCTTACTGGTATTTATTCAGGGAACTATATGGGTGCTTTATTTCCTCGAATACATCACATCACCTTCTGGCGGCCTATTTAAAGTGTTAGTTCATCAAAATTACTATTAAATTGCATTAGTATACTAAAAACATTTAAATGATCTACCCATGCACATGGATATACTTCCACTTTCTTAGAATCACAGCCTTTTCACACGTTTTCAGCAATTATTTTCTGAGGTGTGTAATACGTTCATACGGAAGCCCTAAACGGCCATGGTTCAACTTCATTTTTTTGCTCCGTTTTCTCCAGAAAACAAGATAATTCTCTTCTGTTTTCTTGTTATAACAACATAATGTTGTCGTTATCACGCTATAACAAAATCTGTTATGTCGTGATAACAACAAAATGACCTCGTTTTCTCAAGAAAACAAAATCGTTTTCTCGTTATAATGAGTTAATTTTCCGGTTAGTGTGGTGTCTGACATCCTGACTTTCTGTGTTTAACTTTAAGCAGGGCTTACTTTTTCATGTTATGCTTTTGTCATGAATTGTTGTCATGTAAATGTACGCTATATATGTCTGCCGAGGTTTTTTTGGGTACCCAAAACTGAGCTCCCTGGGAGCTTAGTTGTGGGGATCGGCTTTTTTCCCTGTTTTTCCCCTACCTAGTACCCACCCCCCTTTCCCCCCCTCTGCAACAAGGCGGTGCGGCCTTCCGGCGTGGCCTCTCCTCCTTAGTAGGAGAAATGACAAATTTCATTTGTTTGTTCAAATGAAAATAAAGTATAATTTGATTGATTTGATTTTGATTTGATGAGTTTGCTATCCTTAAGTCAAAGGTCAACTTAAGGCAGGATGGACCTGTCACAGGATGTGTATTTTAAGTTTCCTATCTTAACTTTTCCATTATATGTACATCCTTAGGTTCACAGAAAAACCCCTATATAAGGGAGTTTCAAATGATATGCGGTGTGCTGATTCAATCTGGCTGTGAATCTCCACCCAGGCAGACCATGGTGCCTGAAGATATTGTACTTGTTTTAATAAACCTTTTTTATATATAAACAAGACGATATCAGCGGAGAATTTCTTCATCATCTTCACATCATCGCTGCACAATTTACTACATTAGGTAGAAAGCGAAACCAACCCACCAGACCAGAAGTGCTCCAGTCTAGGCCTGGACGTGCTCTACTGCAGCTGCACACTCTAACGTGGTAAGTTAAGCTTGTTTGTTTGTACTTTTGCAAGTCTGCGGATACAAGTTATCGTTCTTAACCGTGGTCTGGTGGGTTGGTTTCGCTTTCTACCTCACCAGAAAATTAACTCGTTATAACGAGAAAACGATTTAGTTTTCTCGAGAAAACAAGATAATTTTGTCGTTATCATGACATAACGGATTTTGTTATTGCGTGATAACGACAAAAGTATGTTGTTATAACGAAAAAACGGAGGAGAATTATCTCATTTTCTCGAGAAAATGGAGCAAAAAAATTAAGTTGAACCATGGCCGTTTAGGGCTTCCGTACATTTAGAATAAAATCATAATTTTCTTTACACAGACTTTCAGTGAGGGGCTGGGAGGATTTTCACCTTGATTATAAAGTAAGCCATAAGACTCACCCTCCATGCATCTCCCCCTATCTGTGTCTGTTTCTATTCTACTCATAATCCAAGTTCAGAATCTGGAATGCAGGCTAACAAAAGTAGGCCATTTGCAGATTTGACCTGTGACTGGCTGGCCCCATTAAGGATTTAATATAGAGAGCTAGAACCCATCAGGGTCCACAGTATGTGATCTCAGAACCAGCAGACTGGCTGATCAGCACTCGATTCTCTGCTCCCAATTTCACAGGGGCTTGACCACTTTACACCAGCACAGACAAAAACAGAAAAATAGCACTCAGCCCAGTTTCCATTGATCACAGCGGTCCTGCAGATGAAAACATCACGGTCTGTAACTCAGAAAAATTCCATACCAAGCTAGCCACTCTCACTGCGGTCTATTCAGGACTTAGAGGCATTTGAATCGAGAGGAAATGAACTGAAAAACGCAGGTCTGTCAAAACACTGTAAATCAGCGCAGTGGACGGAGGTGACCTGTGCAGCCTTTGCATGATAAGGCAAGAGCCAATAACAACAAAAAGGAGTCATTCATGTTGGCTTTTCACACATCGCATGTTTCCAATAATGGGGCTGGCATGAAACATGTGAGGATGCATAACCTAAGCTCTGTAGCGTAAAGCACAAAGCTGTGTCTCCACTGCACTAAAGAACTCGCATGCAATGTACACATGGTGAGTGGGGGTGGGCATCTGTGCACGCATGTTTCAGTCCACTTTTTAGACATGTATGTTCCACAGCAGTGGGAGAGGACAGAGCAGGCATAGGCTCAATGCTTTGCTGCAGGGCATTTCAGCAAACTACAGATGAATATTGGCTGTCGATGAGGACTGAATTTGTGAAGCTGCCATCAGGCAACTCTGGCAGGCTCCGGGATCAGTGTCATAACTTCAATTGGATTTTCAATGTTGGTTCATAATTGCTGGCCAAAGTTAATTTCCCTCCCACTGCTAGAACAGAAGGGGGTGGTGGGTGGGATGATGAATGAGATCTGCAGGCAGAGCCCAGAGCCAGCCCAACAGGTTCATGTAGTGCTGCTGGGAGCTGATCTAGCATGTATTTCCTAATAAATCACCCTGTTGGACTGAAGGCCCACTGTGGCAGAGACTCCGCAGATGCTGAATGCCAACATCGCCAGCCAGAAACAAGGCAGGAAGGAGGCCATCATTGGATTCTTAAAGCAATCCATATCATTGATTAATCCATCAAGTAAAGAGGGAGACGAATGTAATCTGAAACTCCACTTACTTAGGTGGGAAGAGCTATTTTAAAGCACTTGGAGTGGTTTGCGAAAATGCAAAGATGTTTGTTACGTTACTTCATATTGTTGCTGTAGTCTGCACACTTTATTAGAGTATATTTATTAGGTGTATATTTATTTTTAAAAGGGTAAATGTGGCTTTTTTTCATCAATCTACACTAATATGGTGTTGCTCCTATTTACATAACTGAATTGCTGACCCCTTACGTCCCACCCCGCAGCCTTAGATCCTCGGGCAGGGACCTCTTGAGTGTTCCAAAGTCAAGGCTCAAAAGCAAGGGTGACCGCGCTTTTGCTGTGAGAGCTCCTCGGCTTTGGAACGCCCTGCCCGAGGAGATAAGGCTTGCAGATTCAGTATCTTCTTTTAAATCACTTCTCAAAACACACTTTTATAGGCTTGCTTTTGCGTGATGTTGTTTTTCTATGCCTGTTTTAGATCTTTTCTATTGTGTCTTTTATATATTTTATTTGTTTTTATTGCTTTTATTAATCTTTTACTGTTTGTTACTTTTTAAAATGACATTTGCCTGCTGCCCTGCCTGTCAAAGCACTTTGTTTTTAAAGGTGCTATACAAATAAATAATAATAATAATAATAATAATTATTATTATAAACTAGTAAACCATAGTGAGAAAATAAAAACATGCTCTTAGAGATTTTTTGTAAAATGAGCAAAAATCTAAACCTGAAATCTCTCATTTACAAAAGTGTTTGACCTTTTGCTGTGGCACTCCAACGTGTGGTCAGGTGCATCCTGTCTTCTTGTATATTCTTCAAATGTATGTCGTGAAGTTCAGTGGAGCCCACCTGTGGCAATTTAAATTAACTGGACATAGCTTAGAACAAGCACACGCCTGTGTATATAAAGTCCTGTAATTCACCCATTATGTCTGAACAAACACCAAGACTTGATGTCCAAGGAGCTCTCTGTGGACCTCTATGATAAAACGGTGATATAGATCAGGGCAAGAGTATGAAAGAGTATGAGCCAGTGTTCCCAGTAGCACAGTGACCTCAACAACTATGAAGTGGAAAAAGTTTGAAGTCACCAGGAATCTTCCTAGAGTTTGCCTTTTGACCAAGAAAGACTTTGGTCAGGGAGGTAAACAAGAAACTAGCACTCCTGTGAACAGAGCTTCAGAAGTCAAAACGTACACTTCCTCAACTGGCCACTTGAGGCTGACACCAAAAGTGAGTCAGTCCCCATAGACTCCCATGTTAAAATGCTTTGCCGTCATAGGACAATCCATGGCCCAGAGACTTAAGGCCCTCCTCAGCTTCACTTCCATTCCACCTGTTTGCCCATTTTTTATTTTTGGAGTAAGAAAGACTCAAAATGGCGATAACTGAAGCCACCACACTGAGCTTAAAAACTTCTGTTCAGGAAACCAATGGGTGATTTCACTGAAGGTGCATCCACAGTTGACTCTGTAAACACCAAGGACTGCTCATCGCGCAGCTAATACCATCCCTACAGTGAAACATCCACTTTAAAGAGAGGAAACCGTTTTGTTTTATAAATAATTCCTGAAGAAAGGTCCAAAGGTGCATCCATGACTACTTTATTCATAGAAGCTGTCAATCATGACAACATCCAGGTTTTTTATAGCATCAAATAACTAATCAAAGCTTAAGCTTATTTGAGAAGTACTTCTGGGGAGCTATCATGTCGTCCATCTTTATATTCATTTAATAATCTCTATATAGACTTTATTACACATTTTGACATGTCAGAACAGAAAGAAGACATGTAACTAATAACATTAATGATGGCTGTATTCCATGTGGGTCCAGAGTTTGGCTTCCTGGGCTACCTAACACAACATAGCCATCTATTATACTTGTAAGTAGTTCCTCCTTTGCTTTTCCTGCGATGATGAGTCAAAATGTTTGCCGTTATAAAGGTCTGTCAAAAAGAAACTGGTTTGATTGACTTCTTTGAAAACAGCAGCCCTAAATTACAATGCCACTGCAGCAAAAGTGAGTACACATGTAATTCCCAGTGACAGCTAATTGGATGCAGCTTTCTCAGTTTTAATCTGGGTTTTGTCTAATGCAACATGGCTCCACATGGCAAGGAACTGCCGAAGCAAGTCATCAAGATGGATGAGCCATCATAGCTGATATTGTTTGTCCTTGTGTCAAATTGTTGCCTCTGGGCAGCTGCCCATTTGTCTGGTTGGCTGTCTTGTTGGTATTAGCAAAAGTAGACAAACTAGTAACACTACACTTTGTACTAATAACTGTAGTGAAAACAGGAAATACACTGTTTTACCAGAACCAGTAGAAGTGGGAGATGCAGTGTTTTGAGTAATGTTCGCCTGTCGTGAAGAGTTGATGGTAGCGCTCCTCCATTTTCACAGAATCTAATTCCCTGAGATGTTCCAGGTAGCAGTGACTTAGACATTTCAGCAGACACATTTATCACAGCAGCACAGAAACGTCTGTGCTATTGATTTATACAGCAAAATTAAAAGCGTGCAATCTGGTTTTACTGTCAGCATCACTACTAAAGGCTGCATGAGAGTGAGTGCATGTGCCTGTCAGTGTGCATGTGTCTGTGAATGTGCCTGTTCATTTCATGAGTGCACCTAAGTGGAATGTGTTTGCATGTGTGTGTGTTGTCATGCAAACAGCTGCACCATGTTAAGCACAATAAAGCAGTGTAATGGCTGGAAACATGCCAGGTGTGTTTATGCACATATCCACAAGCCTGTGCACATACTATTTCTACACTTTGAATAAGGCACTGAGATAAAAATAAGTTTTCTACAAGCAGAGACACTGAAAAATATCCCTAAATAACTGCAAAGAAGATAAATGTACTTAAAGTGTGTGCAGCTCAGAAACTTGTCTTTTAAATGGCCTTAAAAGAAACAGTGTATGAAGAACAAGGAGAACTGAAAGAGGTCATGAGTTTACGGTCATCTTGAACACAGGACAAAAGGCTGTTTGCTGTCACACACCCTCTCGGCAGCGTGGAGTCATAGCTCCTTCAGTAGTGGCTGCCAGCTTCATAGAGTGAACGGAGCGATGCCTGTGATGACCCGCAGACTCTCACCCTTGGGGCGTTGAGATGTGAAGACAGTGCACTGCCAAGGGAGCCAAGACTCAGAGCTGCGTGTTTGGGCTGGCAGTCGTATTTTGGGCTCAGAGAGCATGTCTGCCAGATAGCAGAAGAGCTTGACTCAGACCGCAGAGTCTGTATGACAGGATTACCAAATGCATCCTCAGCCTGGCGACATCCTTCTCTGTCATTGTTGAACATGTCTTATAATTGGGAGGTGCACACAGCACAGACTGCAGGATTACTGAGATATTAGACAAAAATAGGACAAGCTAATAAACATTTATGATGTGGTTTATAGTAATGTCTGACATGCAGTGCTGGTAGTAACGTTACAAAGTAATGCATTACTGTAATCACATCGCATTCATCTGTTATGCATTACTATTGCTTAATTCAGTAATCCCATTACACTTACTAATCAGTTACAGTTACTGCCTTTACTCAGTGTAACCTTCTCCCTTGAGCCCTTTAGACGTGCAATTGAGCCTTGTTCTCAACACATTTTTCCATGAAGGGCTCTTTCTGCTGGGTTTCTCCAACTTTGCTGTTGGCTTTGTGGTAATACTTTATTAAAGAGCATAACAAAGGTCTTGTGTTTGTCCTCCTTATTAGGAGAGAAAGATTTAACATTATACTGTTAACCAGAGCCGGCTGGCCCATTAGGCAATATAGGCAAATGCTAAGGGCGCCGTGGCCTCCAGGGGGCGCCACAAAATCAGGAAAAAATTCACCTTGAATATAATTATATTAAACTAGTTATTACTATTTTCCATATTAACGGGTTGCACGGTGGCTCAGTGGTTAGCACTGTCGCCTCACAGCTAAAAGATCCCCGGTTCACGTCCCGGTTAGGACGCCTGGGATCTTTCTGTGTGGAGTTTACATGTTCTCCCTGTGCAGCGTGGGTTTTCACCAGGTACTCCGGCTTCCTCCCACAATCCAAAAACATGCTGAGGTTAACTGATGATTCTAAATTGTCCGTAGGTGTGAATGAGAGTGTGCTTGGTTGTTTGTCCTTTGTGTGGCCCTGTGATGGACTGGCGACCTGTCCAGGGTGTCCCCAGCCTTCGCCCTATGTTGGCTGGGATAGACTCCAGCCCCCCCACGACCCTGCAGAAGATTAAGCGGCGTACAGATAATGTACAGATAATGGATGGATGGATTACTATTAACTCTTAAAATGGAAAAGCTCACATTGATTAAAATATAAAGCTATGCCCAATTAATATTACTACTAAACAATGCTTTTCCATTTCTTTTGTAAACGTATGTAAATCACAGATGGAGGGGAACGCTGTATAAAATCTTTCCTAGGGCGCCACATTGGGTAGGGCCAGCTCTGCTGTTAACTAGCAATAACCTGACAATGCATCTAATACAATGTTGTGAAGTAACACAAAAGTCATGTCTGAAATGGTGTAACAAATTACTTTGCGCAGGACCAAATATGTAAAGTAATGCAGTACATCTTTTAAAGTAATGGGTGAATTGTGATACATCACTTTTTTTGAGTATTGCCATTTTTAGATTAATAATGGATCAAATAACTGATGTGAAACAGGTCAGCTGTGGTAACAAACTGATTGAAAATTATTGCCTGGCTTTGTAGTGCACCTCTTCCAACATTAAATTAGTTTGGTTCTGTCTCAACATGTTAATTTCCAGCAGCAGCAGGCGGTTCTGGGTTTGAATTTGTTTGGCAGTGTTTCTAGTCCAAGTCCTTTTTTTCCCCTCCTCCTGCTGCTGTCTGGTTAAACTGGCCAGCTTCTGTAAA
>OMNN01040285.1:37708-59476 GCA_900302755.1 Chromis chromis | reverse complement strand
ACACACACACATACACACCCACACACACACGCACACACACACACACACACACACACACACACACACACACACACACACACACACACACACACACACACACACACACACACACACACACACAGCTCAAATTCATGAAAGCCAATTAATGGTAACAAAGCTTTTAAACAGGCTTTCAATCATGTACCAAAACTTAATCTACTCAATGTTCACAGTTTCCCAGCAATTTAAAATCTTTGTTTTAAACCCAGCTGTCTGATAGATCAATCACAGCAGCATGGTTTTGCATATAAGAGTGATGAACAGAAAGCCCTGAAAGCAGAAGTGTAACATGAGGTGAAAAGACACTGATAATCAAGTCAAGTGACTCTTTGGGTTTTCACCTCACATCCATGAGCAATAGCAACTTGTATGTGCGAGGTTGTGTGCATCCCAGTGGTGAAGGGGTGTAAGGTGAATATAGTATAGTCAGAAGGAAGGATAATCTGTGTGACATCTACCCATCCTTTCACAGCCTGGATGTCACCAACCATCTTATCTTGGCCAGTCTAACTCTGTTTCTGTTTTGCATTCTTTTGTTTTACTTCTGCTTTTTCTAGATTGCTGCACCCAACAGTAACACATTTTTACACATGCACCTCAGATATATTTGATGTTTTCCACAAAACAATAATGCATGCTTTGTTTTCAGATTGGTTTGAAGTAGTTAACTTCAATTCATGCATTTTTAATACCTTTTTACCCTGTCCATAGGGACCTGGAGCCTACCACGGCATACAATGTACCCTCTTCAGTCAGGTTTTACACAGATGGTCGCACACCATGCTCTCAACTCCTTTCAAGCTCTGCAGGGATGGCTCAGTGAGCAAGAAGGCTTAAATTGCACAGGGCAGCAGCCATGTGTGAATGTTACTGAGACAAGGGCAATCACACATTTTTACTGGAACAAAAAGTAGTGAAGCTATACAGTGTAACAAGCCGAACACCAAATTTCTGGGTTACGTTGACTGCCACTCAACAATTAGAGAACTAGCTGTGTCAGGTAAGTTTGTGACTTTCATAAGTTTTGAATACATATGCCATTGCAAAAAGCAAACACACTGTGAACAACTGTGATACTTTATTCTATCAAGCCAGTAAAATGTAACATGGCTGCTGAGGGAGGATTCCTGTGTGTTTCATGTTGTATTTGACTCTGACTCTGCATCTGACTCTGTAACTTGTATCCCTATTCCATACACACTAGTTTTTAATAGTGTCTTTAATACTGGAAACGGGTAATACTTCAAACTGTGAGGATTCATATTAAAAATTGCTTGATTTGTGAGAGAGATATTAAAGGATACTCTTAAATGTAATACACAAGGTAAATGGATGATTTTCCACAGGTGAGAAAAGTAAAACTATTTTGCTTTTTCTTTATTATAATTTATAAGATCCCCGGTTCACGTCCCGGTTAGGATGTCTGGGATCTTTCTGTGTGGAGTTTGCATGTTCTCCCTGTACAGCGTGGGTTTTCACCGGGTGCTCCGGCTTCCTCCCACAGTCCAAAAACATGCTGAGGTTAATTGATGATTCTAAATTATCTATAGGTGTGAATGAGAGTGTGCTTGGTTGTCTGTCTCTCCATGTGTAGCCCTGCGACAGACTGGTGACCTGTCCAGGATGTCTCCTGCCTTCGCTCGAGTCGGCTGGGATAGTCTCCAGCCCTTCCGCGACCCTGCAGAGGATTAAGTGGTGTATAGATAATGGATGGATGGATTTATTATAACTTTTATTATAACTTTTTCAAAAATCACAGTTTGAGTGATAAATATCTTTCACAATTTCAGGTTAGTACAAAAGAATAAGGGCCAGTAAGTCATGGATTGTTCCTGGGGAGGTGTATTCACACATGTGTACATAGGTCCATTCAGTGCATGCTTGAGTGGGTAAACATGCATGCACAGGTAACACACCTCTCGGACTGTGACCCTCTGTAGTGCAGGCAGTGCTTAAATACAGGTTGTCTTGCTGACTGTTCATATTTCAGTTTTCTGTTTTTTGTTGCTTTGCTTTTTTCCCTCCTGTTTGGTCCTGTCTTCTTTTCTTTTCTTTTCAAATTATTTATTTATTATCTGTATTTATCTAAATAATTGAGTCATATGTATTGTTAATTATCCTATTGTCATTTTTCAGTTTCTACAAGTACAGGGTGGGTTGCCCGGGGGGTTCGAGGCAGATAATAGGGTCAATATCACTGTTTAAATAGAAAAAACGATAAATTCAAAAGTTTCCAAATTCTTTATTGCCATATGCAGCAATAAACAAGTTATCAGTGCAATAAATTTCTTAGTTTGCTTTGTCTCTACCTAGTGCTGTGATTAACCTATTAACAGAACTGTTTACACTCATTTAGACACACTCATTACTCGCATCTATTCCTACATACTGATGTAACAAATATGAATATACAAGAACAGTGAAAAAATGAATGCACAGAAAAACAGTATTTAAAAAGCATGTGCATTGTTTATGGTGCAGAAATATTAAGATCTGCTTGTACGTACTGAGATATGCAATATGCAATATCTCAGTACGTATGAGAAGATCTTAACTTATAAAAGGCAAATAAGAAATAGTATAGAAAAAGTATGTGAAATGTTTATGGCACCAATCTGTAACAGTATTTCATCGTATGTACATATTGTGGAATAAAATGTACACAATCTGAATAGTATATATATGTATATGTATATATGTATATGTATATGTATACATGTATAGAATGAGCAAAGAAAAAACAGGCTTAAAAAACACTCACAGTTGTGCTTTAACTCAATTAATTTACAAATTTACCTTTATAGTCTGTGCATCCTTCATCAGCTTAACCTTTTGGTACTAGCCTGTAGTGCACTGCCTACACTACAGTTTCTTTCACAAAGAAAATCAGTTTCACTTAGCCACATCCAACTTACTGAATCATGAGAACCAATTGTTGAATGCAAACCTTACAAAAGAAAGACAGCCCTTTCAAGGAACAAGGAAGAGTTGCACCTTTAATTGCTGAGGCTTTAGAGTGGAAAACATTTGCTCATTTCATTGAAGTTAGGGTGGAGTGGACAAATAAATACCACTTTTGAACAGAACACACTAAAATCTATTTTACAGTGCGTAAACATGGAGCTTAGTTGTGATAGGGAGTCTGTCAAATGCAAAGTTTGACAAAAAAAAAAAGAGAGAGAAGTGCCCAAACAGGATATCATGCAAATTAGATCGGGTTGTGTACTTCACAGTACCAGTTTAAAGTGTTGGAATTGGGAGATTCTTCCTGCTTAGTGTAAATGGGAACAAAATAGGCAATGAAGATAAAGTTACATTTGGTTGATTACTTGAGTGCAGAATAGATTAAATTAATAAAAGTACGGTGCTTTATTATCGTATCAAATGGTGTAGCCAAAACAGGAAAATAGTATACGCGAAACTTACAATGAACGCATTGGCTAAGTTTGTTGTCCTACGTACATTGAACGCACCCCAATCCAGGACACGCCCCCTCGGTCTGTTGGTTTCCGCCCACAAAGTTACTCAGCCAGGTGACAGCTGAGCCAGCAGGGGAACAGCACGGCTGCTCTCTACGCAACCAAACTAAATAACGACAGCCGTCTGCGCCAAACCAAAGTCGAGTACAAACACTTACTTAATCATTACGTTTACTGTCAGTTTTTTTTTTTTTTTTTTTTTTTTTTTTTTTTTTACATGTGCGTGATCTGAAAGCGCGTCTTCCGCTCGTTGTTGCACAGCTAGCAGGACATCGGTAACGTTAGCTTTTGACGGTTACTACCGGGGAAGACTCAACGCTCGGTTGTATTTCTGTCCAGGTATTGTCAGACAGCCGCCGAGAACATGTCAGAGCCGGCCGGGGATGCGAAGCTGGAGGTGAAGCAGGCGAGCAAAGAGGTGAAAGAGAGCGAGAACGTGGCGGAGAAATACTCAGCCATGACCGTAAGCAAGAACAGCGAGATGAACATGGGAGAGCTGTCGACCGCCTTCAGCGCGGTGCCCACTCACAAACCTGTCAAAAAGGTAAGTGTCTGCATCACAGCACCGTGGAGGACACCCGGGTATTAAAACAAGCTCTGAGATTACACAGCCTGACTGCATTTAGTGTAATGTAAATACTGCAAGCTGCGCACTTTCATGTTTGTGCTCATCACTGGGGTCAGTTGTACCAGTTGTAGGTTGTATTACTGCCCTCAGTGCACTAAGTAGATGATCTACTCCAGCCCATTGGTAAATACAAGGAGTAGCTTTAATCTCTTGGAAGGTAAACATGAATAGAAGAGGAAAAGGAGTTACACACTATATGTCTCTTAATCTGGGTTGCAAGATAAAGCAGATACCTGTACTTAAAAGTGATGAAGCTGCAGAAATATTGCATATAATAAACACGTTATATATGCTCCAGAAACTTGCATAAGGAGATCTCATAAGTTTTTCCTTTTTCCCCATTCTGCAAAGTACTAATGGAAAGTCACATGTCATGTCACAAGTCAATGTTTACCATTTTCTACATGTGTAGAAATAGACAAGTGTGAATAAAGCCTGAAATTAAAAGAAAAATTCTCACTCACAATTGTGCTTCAGGTCAGGTTTATATAGCCTGATATCACAGATCACAAAGGGGCTTTACAATTGTTACCCTTAGATCCCGTCAAACAATAGATTCCTACACAGAAATTCCATTTTTTCTATTTGGTCATCACAATCTGTATCTCAAAGAGAATCTGTTAACCAGATCCAACTTAACGAATCAGCAGAACCATCTGTTGCATGAAAACCTGGCAGAAGAAAGATGACGCTCTCAAGGGACAAGGAAGAGTTTAAAGACCTTGAATTCTTGAGGCTTGAGAATGGAAAATATTTGCAAACTTAATTGAAGTTGAACTAGCGTGGACAAATGAATGCCTCTTTTGAACAAAATACGCACTCTAATCTATTTTTACATTGCAAAAACATTGAGCTCAGTTGTGACAAGGAGCCTGTCAAATGCAAAGTCCAAACATGCACAGCTCAAGATTTATTATAGAGCCTGGCAGCGTTGGTATAGATCTACTGTTTCACATCCTCATTCCCCTCTTGGAAGGACCTTTATACAGCTTGCATTATTTGGAGCCTTTGTTTGGCTGAGGAGTGTAAAGTTGTGTTACTGGAATGTTCTGCTCGCTGAGCAGCACAAAGTTTTGGGAAGCTTTGACACACGTCAACACATAACTTCCTGTGCCAAATAATAAAAGAGATAAGGTCATAGCAACACGGTTACCACAACTTACCTGTTGTTTTTATAGTGCATGATCAGATCAGGATATGAACAGGTGACAGATTCTTTCATTTATCTTGTGAAGTCACATGTAGCTCCTGTCTATTTTGAAGATGTTTGCTGTCCATGTCTATGTTTTTGGGGCAGTGGTGGCCTAGTGGTTTGTGAAGCAAACTTGTAACCGGTGGGTCGCCGGTTGGAGTCCTTGGACTAGCAAGAGGTTGAGGTGGGAAAGTGAGAGCGACCGCCACTGTGGGCCCTTGAGCAAGGCCCTTAACCCCTGACTGCTCCCCAGGCGCTGCACCGCGGCAGCCCACTGCTCCTAGTATGTATAGTTAAGGTTAACTTTGAATAGGATGGGTCAATGCAGAGAGGGAATTTCCCCAAGGGGATCGATAAAGGTTAGATTTATGCCTCTGTGTTCCAGATTAAAAGCCCAGTGGAAGACAGCACAGAAATGGTTATCTTATGTAAAACTTTTAAGGTATATTGTTATGTCATGTAGTTAATGTTTAACCACTGACGTTGAAGCTAAGCTGAAGGCTTGCAAAGTTGGAGATAATAGTTAAGGTTGTGTTTTTAGGTACTTTTAATGCCCATTAATGGTATTTGGCCAAATAATCTCATTGACTAACATTTATAGATAAAGCAACGATAGCGCCTAAATAACAAATACTGTTGGAAATGAGCAAATTTGTAACAGATTCTAGAAAAAAGCACACAGGAGAAGATGTTATTTTATTCTAAATACTGCTAAAGAGGTGCAAGTGAATTCAAATCACCTGGGCTTTGCTTTAACTTTAATGTCCTAAAGTTGATATTTCTGGAGCAATCAGGTGAAACATAAAATACACACAGATGTAACCATAACATACATAAAACATATTATAAATACATAACACATATAATAAAATCATATAAAACAACAGTTTACATCAGTCAGTCCAGGCTTTGGGAGCCTGAAACACACACCATCCTGTCCAGGGGAAAATATGTGGTGTCTTGTCCCCTTAATCTCAAGAAAACTGCTTCACATTGTTCTTTGTTGCCATGTTGTGGAACTGGTATGTGGAAGGTTTTCAGCACCAGGCCGAAACCAATAAACCAGCGACTGACTGCATTAGAATGAAGAACCCGACTCTAATTCAATGATAAGAGAATGAGACTAAGTGGTATTAATGATGGGAATGTCTCTCTCGTAGTTATGCACACGTATCAGGATGAAAGTTTGCAGCCTGATCAGTCTCGGTCTGATCCAGTCTCCTTGTAGCCTGATTCTTTAAATCTCAGACCCTTTTTTTCTTCTGGCATTGTAAAGAAAATGAAAACAAACATATTCCAGAAAGTGCTGAGGTGTAGAGATCTTACCTTAACTTACGAGTCTGCATGAGAGAAAATAACACTGCAGCACCTGGAGGTCTTTTATCTCTATCTCATGTTACTTCAGTGCATGTGAAATCCCTGTCTGGGTACTGCTGGGATAAAAAAGATAGCTGACCAGGCATGAAGCTTGGTATACACAACAAAAATAGCATTTTTTTTTCCTCTTACAGGTGTTATGTTTGCTTCACAAGACCACTGACGTAATCCTAAAAATACACAATATTTAAATAAATAAATGAATGAATGAATAAATTGGCAGCAGCTGATATTTGATCAGAGGGGGAAAAAAGCAGTACAAGGATTGGTAACACTCATGGGGAGTAGTCCTGTCCAATAGTTGTAAATCTGTTGTTGCTATTCAGACCTGCACACATTGCATGTCAGTCACTTTAATGTCACATCGTAACAGAATGAACGTCATTGGTAATTTGAAGCTCTAACGCTCACTGAAATACGGGTTGTTTAACACGCGATTTCAAGCTGATTTCAACCTGGAGAGCTGTGTGCATGTTTTTAACGTTACTGCAGAGCCACTTAGTCCTTTTATTTTTCCAGCGGGGGGCTCAAATACTGTGACTGGGAATCTTTTGATTGCAGCAAAGCTCCGCGGGGATGTTCACTGTAATTACACAAGCATGAGTCAGACGGGGGTCATCCAAAATTTGGCTTGGGCAGTTTCATTTTGGAACATCAGTGTTGATCGTGCAATGTCCGTTGGGCTGTGGCCAGACATCTATTTTTGGCGATACAACAAAATAGGCTTACTAGTTTTGAGTAGGATTGAAAAGGATCATGTTGCCAAAGTGTTTTAGTCAATAAATTCATTCCACTCTGTTCACATCCAGTCTAGTCCAGTCCTGCGCCAAATGTAGTGTTCTTTTTTTAAATGTTAGCAGCACGCAAACTGAACCACGCTATAAATTTTTAATCTGTTTCTATATTTAAATTTGAGGGTTAGTTTGGTTTTCATGTAAAGTAGCTTCAGTTCAGAGCCGGCTCTATTCAGTGTGGCGCCCTAGGCAAGATTTTGTATGGCGCCCCACTCTATCAGCAAATTACATGCTGTAGCAAGTGGGGTGGACAATTGACATCCCAACCAGACACTGTCTTTTATGTACCTTCAAGTACTTTTAATCAACACACCCAGTTCACTGAACAACAGCAGCTAGCCATCAACCTCGCTACCCTTCTTACTAACGGTAGCAAAAACATTCATAACCCTGAACTCCCATGGTGCATTGCAACACGACAGTTCAGTCCTGTGACTGGCTCTGTGATCGCTACAATACGCTTACAACAGAAATCCAATAGCATTGTTTTGTAGTAATAATAATTGGGCATTGCTTTACATTTGAATCAATGAGAGCTTTTCCATTTTAAGACTTAATAGTAATAAATAGTTTTAATATTTTAGCGATCACAGAGGCGGTAGCAAGTACGGGACTGTTGTGCTGCAATGCATTATGGGAGTTCAGGGTTATTAATGTTGTCACCACCATGAGTGTGGAGTGTAGCGGGGTTTATGGCTACCTGCTTTGGGTATTGTGCAGAAAAACTGTACCTTCTGACTCAAACATCTTCCCCGCCGCTCTGTTCAATTTAATAATATTAAAAATGATTATCTTCCCAATTTTGTGGCGCCCCCTAGAGGCCACAATGCCCTTAGCATTTGCCTATACTGCCTATTGGAAGGACAGGCCCTGCTTCAGTTTAAACCTTCTATGAAATAACGTACAGTAAATAACATGACTTTTGTTTGTTTTTAGCAAATCCAGTTTGTGGAGGACAAGCAGGAGTTCAGCAGGTTCCCCACCAAGACGGGACGTCGCTCGCTGTCCCGATCCATCTCCCAGTCATCCACAGACAGCTACAGCTCTGGTAAGGAGGAGACACAACAAGCGTCATGGGTGCATGTGTATATAGTACAATATTTACCACAAATCTATGACTTTGATTCACTTTGTGTTATTATTTATGTTAAGTGAGTGTGGAAAGGGAGGCAAAAGGAGATGGTGAATATGGAGCTCTAAATTCAGTAAACCATGTGATTTCATTTTATGCAAAATGTCAATATCAATTATTTAGATTTTTGTGTTCATAGAAATTCTTGTAATGTTTCTCTTTCTATCTTCATCCTGTTTTGGTTCCTAAAAAATAAGCAAGTGTTAATACATCTTTTTTTTCCTCCTCAGTGTCTTCAATTTAAGTTTTTTGAAGAACTCTGTTTCCGTTACAGCTGCATCCTATACGGACAGCTCTGACGATGAGACCTCACCGCGGGACAAAACACAGGTCAACACCAAGGGCAGCAGTGACTTCTGTGTCAAGAACATCAAGCAGGCTGAATTTGGCAGACGTGAGATTGAGATCGCAGAACAAGGTAGAACAGAGAGGACAAAGTGACCTTTTTTTTTTAACTTCAATGTAGTCTAGAAGAAGTCATGATAAGATATTTTAACCTCAACATTATTGAGATTTTTTTTTAAATAGCTGTAATAATGTGTGTTTATTAGGTTCTGCTTTTCAGTTAGTGTCCTTTCAGATTTGCTGATGACTGTTTTAAGAGGAGGAAGCCTTTATTTGTCACCACATACATTACAGCACCGTGAAATTCTCTCTCTTCTCTCAGAGTGCAGGGTCGGCCATGATAAGGTGCCCCTAGAGCCCGACATGTCATTTAACCCTTTAAGACCTACAATGGAACAAGTAGCCAGAACATATCCTTACAGTTTTACATGCTGTAGTGCCATTTTTTAATCTAAATACATATACAATCAGACATAACTACATACAGAAAGAACCAATTTGCAGAGAGACAACATGCACATCAAAGTAAACTATAGATATAAATATATATACACTATATACATCAATGGTGCAATCAAAGTTCAAAGTCGAACATACACTTCAATAGCACCAGTGGAGCTGTGATAGGGCTTGTGACAAAATACTGTCCACCATAACACACAGAGGAACGTGGTTTTGCAGTTCCATATATATGTGTGTGGGGGTGTGGGAGAGTGTAGGGAGTGTGTGGTGAGGGTCTGGAACCACGTGATAGTTCATGCTCACAATGTGATGAAGTGTATTCCGACGTAGGAACTTAGCGATGTGAAACCCGCGGTCTAGATTATAATGTTTTTGTTGTGTGGGCTTTATACTGGATTTCTGCAACACATTACTAGAAGGAAACAGCGCTCTGGGACACGTTGGATGCGTGATATGAAAGTGTAACTCCTCGGGTTTTATATGCAAAAAGAATTATCGCTCTATTTTATTTGGTTCCAATTCTACTGCACTGGACAATAGATACGCAAATTGCAGTGCCGGCGCTCCCGTAGGTCTTAAAGGGCTACTCCAGTTCAAGAAATAAAAGCCTCACCACCAATTACACCACATAACCACACACTTAGAAAAATATGCACTTTCAAAAAAAGACTTGTAAGAAACCAAGTAAAAAGGTTTTTTCTCAAAGAGTGCTTTTATCCACCTATATCTTCAAAAATAAAGAGTGGGTCTGTGCAGAAAAGGGAACCTTCCTGTTTAGTTTTAGTCTGTAATGCGTTGATAAGGACTAGATTTGAATTTGGTGAGTTTTTTCATGCATCTTCTTTTACTGCTGTTTTCTCCACTCACAATTTTTTTTTTACGTTATCTTGTTTTCAGATATGTCAGCACTGATCTCCCTGAGGAAGAGAGCGCAGAGTGAGAAACCATTGGCAGGTGCCAAGATTGTGGGCTGCACTCACATCACAGCCCAGACTGCAGTAAGATTCCTCTGTGACATTGAGCTTCTACGCCCAAGCAAAGGCTGCAGTGTGATAGCGTCTCCTAATCAGGATAGGATTTACATTTTAATCACAGTTGCTGCACTACTTACGTTACACCAACTCCCGTATTACCTTAATCTTAAATGATTAATCCCATAAGGGAACTGTATTTACATGAAATTGGCTGTTTTTATTAGCCATCAACAGCTTAATAGTACAGTCAAACAGGCTTATTGTAACCTTACTGTGATTTATGAGCTCTGTCCTATTTGAGGATTTTCTTGTTGACTTCTTGCTTTCCTGTGTGTTTTCAGGTGCTGATTGAGACTCTGGTGGCTCTCGGTGCTCAGTGCCGATGGACTGCATGCAACATATACTCGACACAGAATGAAGTAGCAGCTGCTCTGTCAGAGACGGGTAAGCAGCAGAAATAGTAGAGCATTTAATTTTCAAACTGCAACCCCATGAGTCCCGTGCATGCACATAATTAACTACAGAGAATTTAACGAAGATGAATACAGATATTAAACGTGCTGTGTTACCACTAATGTTTGGAAATCATGCACATTTACTAGATTACAAACCATTTTATGATCATAGTAGACCATGTTTTTAACATAAGGGTTTTTTTTGTGAGCAGAGATTTGTTTGTCTTTTAGAACCAAGGTTACTGTTTGAAAAAGGTTAAATAAGCTCTTGAAAATTCAGCCCTGCAGTGATAATGGGAACACATAGGTTTTTTTCTTCCATTTAGTGAAGAAGCAGCACTACGGAGCCCTTTATCTGTGGTTGCTATGTGATGGTCTAACTATGTACTAAATTTCCACAGTAGACCTTTCATGATCTGGCAAGCCGAGCAATTCACAACTCAGTGGAGGTTGTGCATTTTTAGGGGGTTGGGTTGGTGTCTCCTGTTCAGCAATTTATTGCTGTGCACGCTGGGCTGTTTATTAAACTATAAGGCAGTTATTTACTGTTATACTAGCAGCTTAGCAAGTGTTTACATAATGGCATTATATAGACTCTAATGTAGTCGTGCATTTTCTGTTCTGGCAGATGAAAGGGACTATCTCATGTGGGTTGTTGATGTAAGATTCCTCAAGATATTGCCCATCTGTTATGTTTCAGGTGTGGCTGTGTTTGCCTGGAAGGGGGAATCTGAGGATGACTTCTGGTGGTGTATTGACCGCTGTGTCAACAATGAGGGTTGGCAGCCTAACATGGTTTGTGGAAAAGTTTTTTCTCCCTTAGTTCAGGGATAATTTCTAATCATAAGCTCTTATATACATTGATCAGCCACAATGTTAGAACCACCTGCCTAATATTGTGCCGCTAAGACACCTCTGACCTGTCGAAGCCTGGACCTATCAAGAACCTCTGAAGGTGTCCTGTGGCACCAAGACATTAGCAGCAGTCTTGTAAATTGTGAGATTGGACTTGTTTTTCCAGCAAATTCACATGTTAGATGCTCAGTGCAGTGGAGGCCAAGTCAACACCTTGAACTCTTTGACATGCTCTACAGACCATTCCTGAGCAATATCTGTAGTGTGACAGAGCTCATCACTGAATACTGTTGCCATGAAGGGGTATACGTGGTCTGCAGCAATCTTTAGGTAGGTGGTATGTGTCAAAGTAGCATCCGCATGAATGCCAGGACTCAAGGTTTCCGAGGAAAACATTGCTCATAACATCACACTGCCTCCGCCGGCTTGCCTTCTTCCCACAGTGCATCCTGCTGCTTCCTCAGGTAAATGATGCACCCAGCTGTCCTCATGATATAACATGAAACATGATTCATCAGATTCAGATTCACCTTCTTACATTGCACCATGGTCCAGTTCCAGTACTCTGACTGGTCTGCGGCTAAGCAGCTCCGTACACACAGTAAGCTGCGATACACCATGTGTTCTGACACCTTTCTATCATTGTTAGCATTAAGCTTTGCTCCCCATATGCATCACTAAGCTCGGGGCACCTGTGGCTCGTTCACTGGTTCTCCTTCCTTGGACTACTTTTGGTAGCTACCAACCACTGCATACTGGGAACACCTCACAACACCTGCCATTTTGCAGATGCTCTGATCCAGCTGTCTAGACATTACAATTTGGCCCTTGTCAAAGTTGCTCATATCCTCATGTTTTACCATTTTTTTCTGTTTCCAACACATCAACTTCAAGAACTGTCTGTTCTCCCTTGACAGGCGCTATTGTAACAAGATAATCAGTGTCATTCACTTTACCTGTTAGTGTTTAATGTTGGAGCTGATCAGTGGATGAATCAAATAGAGTAATGACTGCCTTAGACTGGAAATATTTGTTGTCCCTCTGAGAAGGAGTTGAGAAATGCCAGGCTCTGAACAAGCACACGTGTTTATAAGCAAGCAACCTAACTTTTTCCTCTGTCCTGTTAGATCCTTGATGATGGAGGTGACTTGACACACTGGATGTACAAGAAATACCCGAATGTGTTCAAGAAGATCAGGGGCATTGTGGAGGAGAGTGTCACTGGGGTTCACAGGTAATTTATTGTTTAGTAGACATGCGATACTTTTAAATACTTAGTGATAGATAAACTTGTTTTTCTTCTTTCTAGGTTGTATCAGCTGTCAAAAGCTGGAAAACTGTGTGTGCCAGCCATGAATGTCAATGACTCTGTGACTAAGCAGAAGTTTGACAACCTGTACTGCTGCAGAGAGTCAATCCTGGACGGGTGAGTAAGCTTTTGTCTTAGATGCTCGATTACTGAAAGGCTCAGCAGGAGCAGAGTCCAACTCAGTTATAAACACTAGTACAGCTTGTTTATTGTAGAACTTTATAGTGACTAATAAGGTTTGGAAGAAATACACCATCCAGCAAAGGCCTTGGTTGTATCATGAAAGCAATCTGGTGTATAATACTGTATGCTAACAAAAACTGGTGAGATGAGTGTGAAAAACAAATGATGCCTGCCACGTCCAGCTGGAGAACATTGGCACAGCTGTGAAAATGGCTTCATTGTTCAAGGTCCTGGAGTTTTCCATGAACTCACAAAAGTTAGTAGTAGTGCTCTTTCCACTAGTGATAAATGAGAAAAGTTAATCAACTTAAAGGTTAAGGCTACTGATTTTACACATCAAAGTCTGCTTAGAGGCCTTGGGGAGTACTGCTGCATTTGTAAATGTTATAAAAGTTGGGTAAAGTCTGATAAGTTTCCCTGTTTGAGGTCATTTGAATCTGTATGTGGAGCAGCAGTGTGGAGTTAGAAAGAAAAGTGAGCATGCCAGACCTCATCTGAGCTTCATGCTACTGGCTTGATGCTTGATTAGAAACATATTACACCCAAATCTCTGACTGAACTTTTGATGGTAGAACTGCACTGTGGGTACTGCTTTTGGGTTTTGTGTTAGGTTTTGAAAAGGAAGATAAATGTAAGGAATAAAAATGAGAATATGTTGTTCTGGTGCATCACTTTTGATACTTCACTTTACTGTCTTGTCCCTCCTGATTGCGTTACAGGACAACAATTTGTGAAGCACTGTTTTAATTATGTCATTACATCAAATTCAAAGAATATGCAAATAATCCAGGTGCTCCATTCTGGTTGCATATTCAGTGACACATGGACAAGCTTAGGAAATATTGTAGCCATCATAGAGCTCATGGTCACTGAAGACCAAAACCCCATATTACTTCATTAGATAAAAAAAAAAAAACTCTTCTACCATACACACAAGAAGATTTCTGGAGTCTGAACACAGAGTGAAACAGCCTGAGAACACAACTGTTAAAATTATTGCCCTGCTGTTAATTATCACCACGGCAGTGTATGAAAAGTCTAGTATTATTTAACAATGTCTGCAGATCTCTGAATCGGTTCGGTGCTTTCTACGCTCGTCACTTAGAATTTATTGCTGGTCCTCCTGATTAATTATCAGCAAGGTACACTGCTGTCCTGTAGCAGGTGTTCCATTATGAGATATGACACTGGATGTCAGCATCACCAAACCTCTAGATGTCTTGTACTGGAATATTTAATGAAGCACGATCTGCTTTATAAAGAGCAAAACATTTTATTTTGCACAGAAACAGAAAATAGATGACTTGAAATGAGTATGTTGAAATACAAATGATTGCCTTTGTTCAAACTTTTGGGACATAATATTACATAACATTTTACTGTATATCTTTATAGAGATGCCAGATTTTGGAGTCTAATACAGACTGGCAGTTTTGTCACTTTCACAAAATGTGCTAATTTTGTTTCTCAAACCTCTCCAGCTTGAAGAGAACCACAGATGTCATGTTCGGAGGCAAGCAGGTGGTCGTATGTGGGTATGGTGAGGTGAGATATGTCTTTTAATTTTAGCATGCCACAGTAATGTTAATCATATAGCTGTAAAAGAAACCCTCATGATGAGACATTGCAATGCTGAACACTCACATGTCAAACATCAATAGCTGCCTATGCATTTACAGGCCATCAAATTTATTTGTCTGACTTCTGGTCTAGATAAAGTTAAGGAAATGAGTTTGCAGGGCATTGACAGGTTAAATAATCAGAGTCTGGATGATACTGTATTAGGGTGTTTTGCTTTCATAAACTAACTATACTATACTGGTTATTTCTTTATAAAGGTGATGTGATCAGGACATGTAAGTTTGCTTATCATACAGTACATTATGTTGTCTTTTCAGGTTGGAAAAGGTTGTTGTGCTGCTCTAAAAGCTTTGGGAGCCATTGTTTATATTACGGAGATTGATCCCATCTGTGCCCTGCAGGCCTGGTGAGCAAAACAAGAACTGTAATGATCACCATGCTGAATGTATTAACATACATATATATAGGAGAAACAGTAGGAGGGGCAACAACAAAGTACAGCTGCTCAAACTGTCCACCAAACAACATTTTTTTTGGTTGTCCAACAGGCATATTGTTAAATAAAATGAATAATAATATTCAGTTTAAACTCAAACACACCACACAAACACAACAGGACGCCCTGCCCTTCAGTTGAATTGATTTCCTTATCAATAAATAATTGATAGTTTCCTGTTGTCAATGGCCTTGCCAATGCTGAAAGCTGAACTTCCTCCTTCTCTTGTGTGTAAACAGCATGGATGGATTCAGGGTGGTCAAGCTGAATGAGGTCATTCGACAGGTTGATGTTATCATCACATGCACTGGTAACTCGACTTATGTACTCATTGGAATGCACTCTCATGGGATTACATGTTCCATAGCCTTTCAGTCAGTTATACATGCTTTTAGGTTCATGGTCCTCTGTGTTAATGATGTCCTGTGTGGTTTATGATGAACAGATCCAAACTATGTGATTGTGTCTTTCTGTAGGGAATAAGAATGTGGTGACCAGGGACCAGCTGGACCGAATGAAAAATGGCTCTATTGTCTGTAACATGGGGCACTCCAATACTGAGATCGATGTGGTAAACTCAAACGTTAAATGTATCCTACAGACAGAAGTTTTTGTACATTTAAAGGGCCCATATATGCACATTTACAGGTTCATATAATATGTTCACATGCTTTAATGTTCAAAAAACAAATGATTTTTCTCATACTTGACATTGCTACAGCACCTTTTTTCACCCACTGTCTTAAAATCTTTTTAAATCCCTCTTCCCGAAAAGCCCACTCTGCTCTGATTGGTCAGCTGGCCTGATGAAACAAAAGCAGCGCTGATTATGTACAGTAACCCCAGATCTCTGAGTATAGGGAAGTACCTCTATCACAAGTGTTTTAGTGGGAAAATAATATAGACTTTTTTCTTTTTTTTTTTGAAAGTGTGCCAAACTTAACGCTAGGCAGGCATTATGCAAATATGTTACATGGTGATGTCGATAAATAACAGATTAAAAGCTTCGATTTCAAACGAGGCATTTCAGGCAGGTAAGGAGCAATGTTTTCTGTGGGAGAGAATAACTTCCTTTGGAGTTTACTTTGGGCTTTTTAAGTTTGCAGACCTTTTATATGCACAAAGAGAAGCTGCATAGCACTTTTAGGAAAAGAGGGAACCCCAAAAAGTATGGGCTCTTTAAGATGTCCTAATTTTAACCAGTGTTCACAAACATGTTTAAATAGCACCTAAAGATAGTTGTCAGACTGTCATAGTGGATGTGAGGCTGACTGATATTCTCGTCCCTTTAGGCCAGCCTTCGGACCCCTGAGCTGACCTGGGAGAGAGTTCGCTCTCAGGTGGATCATGTCATCTGGCCAGATGGCAAGAGAGTGATCCTTCTGGCTGAGGTGAAAGCCTACTCCTGTTTGCCTTGCAATCATACAATATATATAGATGCTGTGCATGTGATGCAATTTGATCTCTGGTCTTTAGCTTCCTTATTAATCAACGGTGTTAGACTCATTTGTGTAAAGCACATTTATATTAGTTGGCTCGACTTTCTTGTGATTTTTATTTTATTTTTATTTTTTTTAAAGATTTATTTTTGGCCTTTTATGCCTTTTATTAGATAGGACAGTGGATAGAGTCGGAAAAGGGAGAGAGTGGGGAAGGACATGCGGTAAACGCCCGAGGTCGGAATCGAACCCGGGACAGCCGCTACGCCTTAGCACTTGGGTCACGCGACATAACCGTTAGGTTAGGCTATCGGGGCGCCCCAGACTTTCTTGTGATTTTAAGCAACTTAAATACCAAAACAACAAATATTGCACTAATACGTTATCAATGAGATTTATTCTTTGAGTCAAACAGTAGATTCCTTACTTGTATCAATTAGGTTTTGATTAGTAAAACACTCATACCAAACCAATGAGATTAACCTTATTACACTGTTACTGACTGGTCTCCACTTTTGACTTGTAAAAAATGTAATTATGATTTCTTCTATAGGGACGTCTCCTGAACCTCAGCTGCTCCACTGTTCCTACTTTTGTCTTGTCCATCACAGCCACCACTCAGGTAACATTATTTATATAATTAATGATATAAACACTATATTTATTTATTATAGGCTCATAGCAGCTTAAACCACACCATAGTTATTATGCAGATAGCAGAACAAAGTGAATGCTTCACTGTGTGCTTTTCCATCCTCTGTAATTAGTTGGTCATCCTGGCAGATAAGCTCATGATCTGACCTAAAAATGTCATAGTATACAGGACACTCATAGCTACATGCTGCTTCTGTTCACAGATGTGTGCTCTGATTATTGCTCTGTCATCAGACGTTCATAGTTTCATTCATTACTATTCATTATGTGCAACTACATTTTAATTTCCCACAGTATTATTAATGTGTGTTTGTTTTCAGGCCCTGGCCCTGATAGAGTTGTACAACGCTCCAGAGGGACGTTACAAGCAGGACGTTTACTTGCTTCCCAAAAAGATGGGTGAGAATATAAACACAAAACCACTGCCTGCAGTATTTATTCATTAGTTCAAAGCTTATAAGCAACACTGCACAGGGTCGGGCTGTGGGATTGGAGTGCATGAATTAATTTCTTCCTCTGTCTGCCTTGCATGTAAGATTTGAAATTACACGTTTAAGACAGGGGTTAGATGCAAAATGAAATAATTCTTCTCTGAACTTACTCATGCACTCTGGTGATGGCGTTGCTGTAAATGGTGATCTAACACATTGTGACGGTTCAGTGCAGTTCCACCCAGAAGACAGAAGATTTCCAGTGTTAAGTCTTCTGTATGTCCGTCTTTCTTACTCTCTGTATTTCAGATGAATATGTTGCCAGTCTCCATCTGGCCACTTTTGATGCCCACCTGACAGAGCTTTCTGATGAGCAGGCAAAATACCTGGGTCTGAATAAGAACGGCCCTTTTAAACCCAACTACTACAGGTACAGCTCTGCTTATTTTGAATTTCTTTTAGTTGATAAATACAGAAATAGAGAGTAGGCTGTTCACAAACACACTCATCTATGTAAGTATGTTACTTAATGTTTGACTTTTCTCAACTTCTTCTGTTTTTCTTATTCACAGGTATTAATCTGAAAAGCACCACACCTCAAACCACCTGTATATGGACAGTTCTGATATCAGCTGTCCTCCAGGCAACAGAAAAAATTATGTATATTGTATTTTATATTCTTCACAGGATGCACAGCTTATATTTAGATGTATTTTAGTGGCCACGGCAGGTTTTGCTTTAATCGCTGCTTCCTACAGATGATGCACATTGCACTCAACTGGCTATGAAAAGTTAGTTTAACTACAGAACTCTGCTGTCTTCTAAGATTTTTATTGCGTGTGTGTCTATACCTGCAAGTTCCTTTCTGATAGCCATAGAAAAATAGATCAATATATTGTGCCAAAATAACTGTGAGAGGGAAGGGGAGGGTTACAGTTTTTCTGAAATGTTAACGGTTGGTTGTGAAATGATTTAAACCTACATTAAGCGCTTTTTTTTGTATAAACACTGTATCAAATTCCTTCATGTAATGCAAAAGGATCACCCGAAAGGCCAAACCCACCAAACTCCAAAGCTCAGCTTTTTAGACACTTAGCTGGAAATGAGCATAAATTGTTCTTTAAGTGGGCAGTTGTTTGCTTACACATGAGCCATAACAACTTGATGAGCTGACTGTAACTCAAAGCTTTGTTCTTATGAGTTTATTTTGGAGTATTTCTACCGTCCAGTCTTCATAAATCACTCAGTGATCCTTTAAAGTTATTTTTTTCCTGCTTTGATATTCAAGCACTAATTCACTTAATACATTCCATCCACACGATACAGAGGAAACGTCCAGACCTCGTTAGTATCATCACCATTATTTCTAACCATCAGCAGATCTGGGTAAAAACAAAAAAGGAACTTCAGTACTTGCTGACCACAGCAAACATAAGAAGTGAGCTTGACATTTATTTTCTTGAAAAAAAGAATGTGTCCATTGATGAGGTTTTGGTGTCTGGTAAGAATCACATCTGCACCTCAGGGCATTCGAATTTCTCAAAATATTTGTAAAAATATTTTTTACCAGATCTGCACTTTTTTATTATCCATGTCTAATCTCACTATCATTCTTATGAAATTACTATTTACAGTAGAGCTGTAAATAACTTTAGAGATTTTGATACTGTTTATGATCTATGTCATCTGTAAGGTTTAGCTGTCAAGAGTAAATGGACATTTGCAATTATGTATATTTTGTGTAAAGCTGAGCATTACTACATACAGTATGTTTATACTGTACATGCAGCCGCCTCTGATGAGCCACTCTCATAATGTTATTTCTTGTTACTTTTGTCACAGGGCTCTGATCCTGTGTTAACTACATGATGTCTGTTTTTTAATTAAAAACTTTTAACAACAGAAAAGTAAACATAACTCCTTAAATACTCTGGGACTAGACATGGATAAGCTTTGTTTTCAGCACATTAAACTAAGCAGTAGTGTTAGCTTTACCTTCTAAGTTATCTTGTGGTATTATAGCTATTCTAATAACATGATGCTTTTCATTGTTCAAAAGGCTTAAGCACTGTTTTGTGAGGCTTGTGAAATGCACAAATGCACACTTACTTCTCTATATTCATGTCATATTCTTTAAAAAAACAGCCGGCATATTGGGTGATGTAGTGAGTGATTCATTTTTTATTCAAACTACACAGTGTACTAGTAGTTGTGTCTTGCTGAATTTAAAGCTCTTCAACACATTTCATCATGCTGTATTAGATGCTGGTGGTCTTTTGGTTGATGTTATCCCAGACGGTTGACAGTATTACTGTCTCTACCAATCACCGTGTTACCTGTTTAAGGTGATGCTCCACATGTATTCACTAAGTATCCTGTTGCATCACCTTTCAAAGCACTTCATGTGCATTCACAGGTAATTTCTGTGTCACGTTTTTGTAGTAATTTTGGATGAAAAGGCGGATTTGTTTATTGAATAGTAGCCGACGGCGCGCTACTGTGAAGTGCTTTCATCTTTGCACTAACAGCTTTAAGGGCATTAGAACCAAGGACATTCAGTGAGGACATCATTGTCAGCAAGATGACGGCTGTAGCCATGGTTACTGGTCAGTTGACAGTGCCTTGTAACTCACTTAGTAATTTATATTCACACGTACAACTGTGTTTCTCTCCAAGTATGTTAATGCCCAACATGGTTGTTATTCTGCAATATACAGCGATAGCTATGCAGCACATCATCGTTTCTTCTGTCAAAAGTATTTTACTTCTGCGGTGGCGGAGAGTTGATAAATCAGTGTTTCTCATTGCTCAGATATATGCTATTAATTACTGTGAATTGTTTTAGACATTAGTAAGCAGCATTTTACATTCTGTTATGTACTTTTTACATTGATTTTAATAAACATTTGTCATCACACTATTATTTCTTGTGACAGCCATACACTTCACTATGATAATAGGACTTGAAAACTGCTTTCTATAATGAATTCCTTTGCTTTAGCTGATATTAATAATAATGGCCATTTTAACCTAGTTTTATCTCTGTTATAGAGACAAATGAATGTGTTATTACTGGAGCAAACTTAACTCTTATCAAACTAATTTAAGCATACCACTGTGATCTGACAGTATATTATTGCATTTGGATACAAAGCTCTGTAAATTATGTATTAGCTTTAACGTAGGCCTATATTTTCAACACTATCTGTAGTTTAGATCGAAGAATAATATTTCAGCAGAATACAACCTGTTAAATTTCTGTGCACTGTTTAATAAACCGCTGTTTAAATTTGAAAATGGCTCAGATACATTATTTCACATGAATAATTAGGCCTTACTTACGCCATAGGCAAATGTGGTGTCATTATGCCGGAGCCTCAGAGCCCCAAGGATCCTCCAGAACACTCTGTGGTTTGTGGTTGATGCAAGTGTAATCTTGTTTGGAAATATGCAATACTAAAGTATATGGTAAATGGATGTAGACACTGCAGAGTCAGCACTGAGAAGTAGATTTTTTTTCTATCATTACATGAAGGTAAAATATAAAACCTCAGGGAAAAAAAGCAATGTTGAGTGAAAGGGAGAGAAAACAGAAACAGTTAGACCAACATAAACTAACCAAAGTGCCAATATAGGTGTGGTAAAAGTAGAAATACACAGCATGTACATTACATCCTTTTGGCAGGGGTGCCCAATACTGGTCCTTGAGGGCCACTATGCTGCATGTTTTAGATGTTTCCCTCTTCCAACACACCTGATTCAAATGATCAGGATCGTTATCAGGCTTCTGCAGAGCTTGATGATGAGCTGATCATTTGAATCAGGTGTGTTGGAAGAGGGAAACATCTAAAATATGGATAGTGGTCCTCGAGGACCAGGATTGGGCACCCCTGCTTTAGGGAGATACCTGATGGGTCCTCGATAAATTTTGTAGCATGACAAG
>OMNN01040285.1:3068-37688 GCA_900302755.1 Chromis chromis | reverse complement strand
AAACAGTTAGACCAACATAAACTAACCAAAGTGCCAATATAGGTGTGGTAAAAGTAGAAATACACAGCATGTACATTACATCCTTTTGGCAGGGGTGCCCAATACTGGTCCTTGAGGGCCACTTGATGATGAGCTGATCATTTGAATCAGGTGTGTTGGAAGAGGGAAACATCTAAAATATGCAGGATAGTGGTCCTCGAGGACCAGGATTGGGCACCCCTGCTTTAGGGAGATACCTGATGGGTCCTCGATAAATTTTGTAGCATGACAAGGACCTCAAACACACATCAACAGTCATAAAGAACTATCGTCAGCCATAAAACGGAACAGGAGTCCTTCAATAGATGATGTGGCACCACAGAGCCTTAATCACAACATTATGGAGTCATCGTGGGATTACAGGAAGAGACAGAAGACACTGCGACAGTCCACAAAAGGAGAAGTGGCAAGTTCTCCAAGATGCATGAAGAGTATGTGTGCATGTCACAAGCTGAGAGATACATAAATAAAACATCATAACACGTCTTTAAATAGCCTACTGTATGTATGGCATTGTTGTTGCCATTCTCTTGTTCTTTTTAACACCCTATTCAGTTTCTTTATTACACTTAATAAATAGTTTTTTATTTTATTTTTTTCAATTAAACCAACATTAATGATTGGGTAGTACTGTTAACATGATATCCATGCCAATAAATCAAAAATAAACCCCAACTTTCTCACCAAACGTGGCAGCTGTAATCACACTGATGTCACAGAAGCAGGATCTCGGGGATCAAGTCCCGTCTCGCGAGAGTACGTGCGCCCGAAAAATTATGGACGTCGGTGGGAACGGTGGTGGGCTACCTGTAAACAATAAACAGAGAGCTATGCTACCTAACAAGAGCAGGGCCGAATTTACCCGCAACCCGAGAAAAGACTCTGAGGTAGGTAGATTGAAGTCTGTGATTCATTCTCCGGACAAGTTCCCAGCTAACCGTAAACACAGAAGGCCTTTCCTGCTGCTGCTCTAACGTTAGCTAGCTCTGTTAGTGCCGCTTAACTAGTATTACTAACACTAACCGGCGACTAACTGCTGCAACCGAGGTTTATTGAATAGTTACTAAGTGTACCTAGAGGTACGGTGTGTTATTTGTGGTCCACTGTTAACGCATATAATGTTGGACAGTAGTGTAGCTTAGCAGGGGTAGCTAGCTGTTGTTAGCCGGTAACAGGCCAGGCTGGACTGTCTGTCAGGAACCGGGAGACCTGTTGAAAACGGGATCTTCCAGGTCCTGTAAAACACGCTCCTTCTTTCTAATGTATTAACCCGCTATGACAGTGTATTGTCACCATAAGTGTGCACCAATGGGTCCTCGTCTATGTTTGTATACAGAGAGCAAAGTTAGTAACAGATGGATTCTTGTGCAAGAGAATTATTTTAAAGCCTGTCCCCTGTAATGGTTTGAGTATTCATATCATAAGTAATCATGGAAAACATACATCAATATTTCCTCTATGACTGTAAACTGAATATCTTTAAATTGTGGACAGAACAAGACATTTGTCATCTTGGCTTTGGGAAACATTGATTGACTTTTTTCAACAGAATATATAGAATTTGTTTCTTGATGACATTTTACTGTCCAAACAGCAGATCAGTTTATCAAGAAATTGTTTGAGATGATTTAGGGGTCTTGCTTCTGCAGAGTGGGAAAACATTTGGCGTGACATTAAAACAATCAGTCAGAGGTAGAGTAATACAGCTGAAAATTCTTCATAGAGCTTATATTACTCCCTCTAGAGTCTAGACTTAAAAAAAATAGACCCAAGTGCTTCAAATCTTTGTTGGCATGAATGTGGACAAGTGGGAAATTTGATTCATATGTTATGGCTCTGCAGGGTTTCTGCAGGGCATTAAAAAGCATTAATAGTCATTAAATTGATTTTGCGAAAATTAAGGCCTTAAATGGCATTAAAAAGCATTAAATTTGATTGTCAGTGGCATTAAAAATAATTTCTGTAGTTTAAAAGAAAAATATTTAATAATATATAATCATAATAGTATATAATTATAAACTGATTCGCCAGATATTTACATCCGCGTGTGAAATATGCAAAACCATTGTCATGATTGTTTCTGGCTGGTCGGTACAATTGCCGTAAAACCGGATGTTTGGAAAGTGACCGACAGGCTGGACCAGGTGGAGGAAGAGCAGGGACATGGGGAAATACGGATTCCAGCAAAATTGGCAAGAAAACGTGGAATTCAGAGAATGACTACAGCCCGCAGGGCATTTCAACAGAATTTTCTGGACCTTGACAATATTAGACCAGGTTGAAATTATGGTCCCTTTTTGCATTTTTACAAATAGAATAAAGGTTTCACTAAAGCAAAAAAAAGCAAAAACTAACAAACTAAGGCACATGCCTTAAAGGGGAACTAGTGGTCACCTTCCAGAGTAATATAAGTTCTATCTCGGCTCCGTATGTTATATATATCTTTTACAAAAAAAACTAACCTGTGTAATTTTTCTTGAGTTCACGGTCATGGCATTAAAATTTTTACAGTATAGCATTAAAATGGCATTAAAAAGCATTAAATTTGACTCGCTGATTTCTGCAGAAACCCTGCTCTGCCCTGCAGTCAAGTTGTTTTGTACAATACCTGAGTCAAGTAGGGTAGGGTAGGTCATTCAAGCAAAATGAACCGAGTCGGCTGCCCATCGTTTCACTGTGGCATAAGATGGAGCATCATTTCCTCATGTATTAACCAGGTCTTCATGGATTTCCTTGGGAGACAAGCCCTTTCGGGACAGGTACTGTATCACAGCATGGTCACCAACTTGGTTAATTTTGCTTGAGTGCCCTACCCTACCCTACTTGACTCAGGTATTGTACATGCATTAATGCACACAATGAGTCCAAATTGAACTCAAACTATTGTGACATGTTGCTGTTATGGAAAAATGTATTACTGCAACCTATGTCTGTGTACGTGCTGTGAAAATGCTGATTGTGCAAAACAACTTCTGTTCACACAGATAGAAGCCTTGATAGAGTCAGAATGACCTTGATGTTTGAGAACACAAGTTAGGATGACCTGAGTGTTTTCTTCTTAAGCACAGTAATTAATTCTCTTCTGTCAAAAGAGTTGTTTAATGTTACTGCCAAAATACGACATAAGCCGGATTGTTTTTCTCTTGAGACAGTTCTGTTTTGGGAAACAGAAAACTCCCCAAAATGTTGTGCTTCTTCTCATTATGCAGCTGTAGGAAACAGTTGCCAGGAAATGCGTATTATTGAGATAACACCAGAACTGTATATAATCAGCTTGCTTTCTGTATTACTTTGTATTTTATCATGCAGACTGCCAGATACTCTGTGTGATTATTATACCTTCAGAGCTCTGAATAAATAAGACAAAGACAACTTTGGATTCTTTAAGTTTATTTTTAAGTAGTTATTAACAGTAAAAATTTTCCTCCACATTGCTCTCTCAGAGTACGAAACATTTTGATTAACAAGTCTTGTTTCCTTGGTCAGACTCAAAACTTATCAATCACCCTTCGTACAGTGTATCATAATTCTGGCCTACTTGTCCTTTTCTACGTGGACTGGGCACTTTTATATCATATTTATACATGTATAAAGCTGACAATAATCCAAATTTTCTAAACCAGTAATGTTTTAGAAGCAGATCCCTTCAGTGCCTCCACAAATGCCTTCCAGTGTTTTGTTTGTATATTAAATAAAACAAACTTATTCCACTAATACAAGTGTACCTGAACATTTCTCATTAAAAGATGATCAGTTGTCATATGGACTATGACAGGTCGGTTGCATTTAGTAGCTAAATAGGACCAGATATTACTTGAGAAAATATCCTTATATGTATGTATTTGATTTGACAAATTAAATTTTCAGTCGATGTTATTATTTTTCCATCTGGTAGTCGTCTGTCTAATTGATATGTTATATCATGTCTTGTGCACAGGGGCTGTCTGAGTCTCCAGATCTCGAGTTTGAATATTCTGATACAGACAAGTGGGCTGCAGAGCTGTCAGGTGTGTGATCATCATGAAGATGTCATTCTTTAAGAACCTGTAATCTAGCTGAAGTATAATTGTGTTCAGATTATTAAAGTGTACTTCATGTATGTTGCAGAGCTTTACAGTTACACTGAAGGACCAGAGTTTGCTCTGAATAGGAAGTGCTTCGAGGAGGAATTTAGGCCTCATGGTAAGTAGCTTAACAAACACATCGGTCAAATTTACAATATAATTATAGATTGAATATTACCACAGCCTTGTCACCTCCCACTTGGATTACTGCAACTCCCTCCTCTTCGGCCTCCATCAAAAGTCTCTCCATAAACTCCAGCGGGTTCAGAACTCTGCCGCCCTTATTATTTCTAAAACCCCTTCTTTCCATCGCATCACCCCCATCCTACAGCAACTCCACTGGCTGCCGGTCAACCACAGAATTACCTACAACATCCTCCTGTACACCTACAAGTCCATCCATAACCTCGCCTCTCCATACCTCTCTGACCTCCTCCATGTCGCCACTCCATCCCGCTCCCTCAGATCCTCCTCCTCCATCCACCTCACTGTACCCCCTGCCCGCCTCAGCTCTGCTCCCCAGCTCTGGAACTCACTGCCACCTGACCTCCATAGCTCTGCCACTCTCCCCATCTTCAAATCCAGACTCAAAACTCATCTGTTCAGACTCGCCTACTCCCTATAACTGCTACACATTGTCCCCCACCCTCTTTATTGTATATGTATGTATTTTTATCCTTCCTGTATTTTATCTGTTTTTTCTTTTCTTTTGTTTTTTTTTGTACAGTGACCTTGGGTGTCCTGAAAGGCGCTTTTAAATAAAATGTATTATTATTATTAGAAAGAAAATATGTATAGAATAGAGTTTATTAACTCTGCATCTACTGTGCCTTAGTGTCAGATAAGAAGTGGACAGAGCTCGATGCAGCTCAGCACAGAGCTCACGCCATGCGACTGCTGGACAGTCTGGAAGTCATTGCCCGTGAGAAGAGGCTGAAGGTTGCTAGAGCCATTCTCTACATGGCTCAGGGTCAGTCCATGTCACCATTTCTTGATTTCAAATAGAATAAAATCTTGCTAAAAGTGGCGATGATCAATGAGGATATTTAGTGTTTATCTTCATATACTTCATATATGGTACTTCTTTGTTCTCTGTAGGGACCTTTGCAGAATGCAGCTCGGAGGCTGAGGTGCAGCACTGGATGAGATACAACATATTCCTGCTGCTTGATGTGGGGACCTTCTCTGCTCTGGTGGAACTGCTTAACATGGAAATTGAGTATGTTTTCCATCAGTTTTCTAGCCTTGCATGAGTGAACCTGAATTAAAAAACCCAAATTTACAAGTTTTTATTCTGTAAAACATTAATTGACATTCAAAAGTGCAGCAGAGGAAGCGTGTTTGGCAATCAGCACTTAATGTGAATTTTAATTTAGATCAGGTGGAATTCTTTTCAACTTTTTACTGATAAAAGTTTGATCCAATAACCAAAAAAAATACTTAGCTGGAAAGACATGAACATTAGCTTTGTCAGATTTACAATAAGAAAAACAAAAAATAGTTGATTGGCTTTGCAAGGCTTCAAGTTAGTTAATTTTATGTTGTCAAACTTTCTGTGTGGTGAATCTAATGTAACGTGATCAACTGTTTGTTTTACAGCAACAGTGCTGCTTGCAGCAGTGCTGTAAGAAAACCAGCCATCTCCCTTGCTGATAGCACGGATCTCAGGGTGCTACTTAACATAATGTACCTGATGGTAGAGACGATCCAGCAGGACGACCCAGCCGACAAGCCTGAATGGAAAATCATCAGGGAAACTTTCAGAGCAGAATTGGGTACATTCAGTCAGAGTAGCTGCAGTCACATCAAGGATATGTACAAAATATGCTCTGTAAACTAATTCCAACTGCTTTTCTATTTCAGGATCTCCTCTTTTCAACAACGAGCCCATTTCTGTCATGCTCTTTGGTATGGTTACCAAGTTCTGCAGCGGCCATGCTCCCCACTTCCCAATGAAGAAGGTGTTGCTGCTGCTGTGGAAGAGCATACTGGTGAGAGACTAAATATCTGCACATTGTCCTACAGAATCCCTCAAGTGTAAAAAGAAAACATGGAGTTTTAATAATCCTCCCTGGTTCTGTTTCAGTTCACACTTGGAGGGTTTGAGCAGCTCCAAAGTATAAAGGTCCATAAGCGTGATGAACTGGGTCTTCCTCCTCTCCCTGAGGACAGCATTCGAGTCATTCGCAGTATGAGGGCGGCTTCTCCTCCTGCGTCTGCATCCGACCTCATAGAGCAGCAACAAAAACGGGCCCGCCGTGAACACAAGGTGAGTTTCACTGCTGCTGCTTGCTCTCAGAACATTCTGCTGGTTAAAGCCTGCTATAAGTAAAATATGTCTTCTTGCCCTCACTGTGGAACAAACCTTGTCGGCTGTAGATTGTGAATAATGGGATTTTATTGAGTGCAATATATTATTATTAACTTACATATGATGAAGCCTGACCAATATGTTATCAACTGATATTTGCCAATCACAGATATATTGATGCATATAGGTATGATATACACCAATATGAAAACTTATTGGTCACAGGACATAAAATAGACTTGGTTTAATTTAGAAATGGTGTCTTCACTATCACATAGTTTTCCAGCAGAGTGACTCCATTGTTTAAAATACTCTCAACACGGTTTGCAGCACATATAGCAGAGTATTTATCACAGTTAAGGAGATGATGGTGGTAGTCAAGTAGTGTCTTCATGGCAATTTTCTAACCAGTTTGAAAAATATACCAGAATTTTTTGCTTCCTAAAATCCAGTATCAGCATTGGTCCCAAAATATAGTATCAGTCAGGCTCTAGTTATGATAATACATAATGAATTGACATGTAAGCATGGCACCATCACGACAAGAGTAGACATTATAATATGTTAACTCCATTACAGTGGAGACTTGGTGTTCTCTGTAGTTAGGTGTGAAAAATATGTGCATATGTTGTCAATCAGCCAAGATGAGTTGGAAAATATTGGACATCTGCAAAAATCCAATATTGTGCATGAAGTTGTCCATGAAGACAAAGCATTGAAGCAAAATGACAAAAACACTGCATCATTAGTCAGTATGTCTCTGCTTCACAGTATGGAAACTGCATTATGAACTGAATAGTTTTACAAGCCTTTTCTCACTATTTAAACCACCTTTATACAGAGTGCTCTTATATATCCAGGCAGCTTATTATAGATTATTCCATTTGTAAAATTGTTAAATTAAGTATCTGACACAATAGTGGTTACATTTAGACATGCCTTTTATTGATATGATGGTATGTAAAAGGTGCACATCTTACTGAATGTTATGTTTTAAGGGGAATATCTGTTGCTTCATTCTGGCAGGAAGCCTCCATGCACATATTGATCATATTAGATTCTTCATTTTTGCATTTAGTGGCTTCCCAAATGGGTTATTTGTGATCTAACTGTTAGTACTGTGTTACATTTTCTCTGTTTTGCCCTGCCAGAGTTCTGCTCCAGTCACAGTGTAATGATATCTTTCCATATGTCTCACACAGTCGCTGATCAAACAAGACAACCTGGACGCCTTCAATGAAAAGGATCCTTACAAGGCTGATGACTCTCGTGAAGATGAGGATGACAATGATGACAATGACAACTCTATAGAGGCAGAGACGTTCCCCCTGGAGAGGGACGAGGTGATGCCTCCACCTATTCCTCACCCTCCATCAGAGAGGGTCTCCTTTCCTAAGGGTCTGCCATGGGCTCCTAAAGTCAGGTACTGTTCAGTCTCCCTGGACGATAATACTGAATCTGTCGTGACTTCTCAGTTAGGAGGAATACTTTGTACATTTGTTATTTAACTGTAATTAAAATGTGGAGAATATGATTCGTTACATGCTTAAATCTAGAATAAATGGAGATTTTCAGATTAAGACGTGTTTTTTCTGTGATATTTTTGTCTTTGCTCCAACAGGGAAAAAGATATAGAAAATTTTCTGGAATCCAGTAGAAGTAAATTCATTGGTTACACACTTGGAAGGTAAGTTTGCTTTTTTTGGCTATAACCAAAACTGACTTAACAGATACCAGCTCCCTCTCATTGTTTTATGTATGTGTGCTGAAATAATGTATTGAAACATGTTTACCTTTGTTCATGCCTTGCAGTGACACAGACACAGTGGTTGGATTACCCAGGCCAATTCATGAGAGCATCAAGACGTTAAAGCAGGTATTGCAACATTTTTGAGTAGTTTAAGAATTTCACTTAGCTATAGCACTGCTGGGTATTAATTTATTAATGTTTGTCTTGTTTTACAGCACAAGTACGTCTCTATAGCTGAGATACAGGTTGCAAAGGAGGAGGAATTTCAGAAAACCCCTCTGTCTGGTGTAAGTCTAAACATCATTCACTTTTATATTTCATGTCAGTAATTTGTTGTGAATAAGATAAGGTCAGTACTTCTTACTTCTGTTTATGGACGTCAGGCCTTGAAGGCTTGTTGTTCCTGGCCAAACTGTCTGGAAAAGTTATTTTTGTACGTGATGTCTCTTGTTTTCTGTGTCCTTGGCATCAGGGAGAAGAAGAAGTGGAGATGTGTTCCACTGAGCTGCTCTATCAGGGAATTCTGCCCAGTTTGCCACAATACATGGTTAGTGCTGTTTATGGAGTAAGAGCCTCAAGAATGGATAATACTCTACTGCTGTGGGAAACAACTCATAGTTATAACTATGTCCAACAACACATTGTGATATTTACACAGTTATCCATCACTGAAAGTTCAGGGCAGCAGAGTAATTAAGTGTTTTTAAGTTCAAGTAATAAGGCAAATTAAAAGGGGGGAAGTTGGCAGAATGCAAGCTACTGTTGACAGTAGCAAGACTGAACTTAATTTTAAAAAGGTGCCACTTTACTGATGAAATTAATCTGTGCTCTCTACATCAAAGACAATACAAGAGACCAAAACTTAGCAATAAATGAGAATGGGAATTTATTTATGTTATACACAACTGGAAAAATCTGAATTATTGGGTCTGAATTATAGATGAACTTAGAATGGTAAGTGAACCATTACTGAAAATATAGTAATGGTGAAGAATGAGGTGTGGTGTAGCTGTCAGGTTACTGATGGATAACGTCCATAGTCACATGCTGAGAGGTGACACTCCCCAAGGCGTGGCAGTTTTCAGGTCGCAGCAGGTTTTTAGCTGGTCTGACAGTCTTTTTTGCTAGCATTGAAGAAGCAGGTTCAGATGGATGCACACACCTGTAACATCAGGCTTGTGAGGCAAGCAGTGCAGTTAGAGAAGCTCTAGAGAAGTTAGAGAACTAGAGTGCAGTTAGAGAAGCTCTAACTACACTGGGTTAAAAAAGGGCAAAAAGTAAAACCTAAAAAATACAAACAAATAAAACCCGAAAACAAACACAAGAAAAGGCACTGGATCCAAATGGAAATGAAAAAACAAATGGTGAAGTGAATAAAAGATGACCAAGAAGCTAAATAGGGCATATCAACTAGAAGTTGGAAGCTGCGAGGGTGATGTGAAGTTGGGCAGGACACTCCCCCTTTGGTGGGGCCACTGGGAGAGAAAAGATTGTTAAGATTGTAAAAAGACAAAGTTTGGATGTGTTGACATTCATACACCATAATCCATTCAGTGGGTTGCTTTATCTTTCCTTCAGTTTGCTTTGTTCAAATTCAGCCTTTCTAGCTCAACTTGTATCGTCAAAGTAAAGAGACACTACATTTATAGTCTCCCTACATTACATGAAAATCTGTAATAGTTAACTTGGTTGTCATTGCTTTATGTATGTAAATAGTAACAGAGGGTTACAGTACAAACATCAGCCACCACTGGATGATTTGCTTGTTATATTGACATCATGGTGTGTTTCTCTGAATGTCAGATTGCGCTGCTGAAGATTCTGCTCGCTGCGGCTCCAACATCTAAAGCCAAAACAGACTCCATTAACATCCTGGCAGATGTGCTGCCCGAGGAGATGCCGTAAGTGGATTTAACAGCCTGCCAGCTCCTCCTCCAGTGCAGCGTTATGTGCTGAGCAAGGACAGTATCCTAACTTGAGTAACAATAAAAGAGTTGCATTAATGTCCTAAGTGGAGAGGTTTTACTGGTGTCCAGTTAACTTTTCAGAGTGAGTGCAGACATTTCCTGTCCCTGTAATTTGTTTCAGACATAAGTAGTTTGGTTGTGATGTGATTTGCCAGGAGATCATTTTAGCTGAAAATGTTTTTACCTCCTCCTTCGAAACTGCAGCAGAACACTGTGTAACTCCAGAAGCACATGTGTAGGCATGTAACCATGTCAAATAGGAATCCAAGCCAAGGTTCTGGTTTACAGGGTTTTTAATTAAATGTGAACAGCATAGATTATCTGACCTGACCTGGGTTTTGCTGTGAGGCTCTTTAAGGAACTTAAGAAGTACTGATCTCTTCTCTGCAGGACCACGGTGTTGCAAAGCATGAAACTCGGTGTTGATGTCAATCGGCACAAAGAAATCATTGTGAAAGCCATTTCTGCCATCCTGCTGCTGCTTCTGAAGCACTTCAAACTTAACCACATCTACCAGGTTTGTACAACACACTGCTTTAGTCACAGTTCGGTGTTGTTATGTACCTATTGGATATCTGAAAATATTTAAACAGTTTTTCATCTCATTCTTGTTAATTTCACTTTGATTAAGGGAAATGTTCCTCTGTAACTGATTATGGTTTGTCTTTGTGTTTTCTAGTTTGAGTACATGGCTCAGCACCTGGTGTTTGCCAACTGCATCCCCCTCATTCTGAAGTTCTTCAACCAGAACATCATGTCTTACATCACAGCTAAGAATAGGTACTTGCAGAGCTTTTATCACAGAAGTCATGATTTATATTTACAGTCAACATCTGTGAACTGTACTGAAGTTGCTTTTATTTCACTGCTTTCACTTTTCTCTCCAAAAGCATTTCAGTACTTGATTTTCCATATTGTGTGGTGCATGAGCTCCCAGAGTTAACTGCAGAGAGTCTGGTACGTTTTTTGATTTCTGTTGTTCTGCATTTGTTACCATCTGATTACTCTGACATTACAACTTAACATTTTACTGTGGATGGTTTCTGTGTTACAGGAAGCAGGCGACAACAATCAGTTTTGCTGGAGAAATCTGTTCTCCTGTATTAACCTGCTGAGGATCCTCAACAAACTGACCAAGTGGAAGCACTCCAGAACGATGGTGAGAGCACTTCATATCAAATGTACCATCACACATAAATAGAGTGTAAAACAGGGTGTAGCTCACTACACTAATCTTTTCTCTGCCAGATGCTGGTTGTGTTTAAGTCAGCTCCCATCCTGAAGAGGGCGCTGAAAGTCAAGCAGGCCATGATGCAGCTCTACGTCCTCAAACTGCTTAAAGTGCAGACCAAGTACCTGGGGCGCCAGTGGAGGAAAAGCAACATGAAGACCATGTCTGCCATCTACCAGAAAGTCCGACATCGCCTCAACGATGACTGGGCTTATGGAAACGGTGAGTTGAAACAAATGTGTTTTCCCAACAGTACACTGTTCTTAATGGACCATACTGGCCCAGATATAAGTTCGTATTTTTCCTCTTGTATCTGGTGACTGTAGAAGTCTTATTTTTTTACATTCAAGGTGGTTTTTGAATCAAGTACCAGTGTAACTTGAGAAAGTTTTGCAATTTGGGTTGTTTGTAGCATTAAATTTGCTACGCTAGCAAGTTCTCTCTCAAGCGTATTTATAAGCTGTGAAAACTAAATGCATCACAGTTGCACAACAACGCTGTCTTGTTTTGAAGGCTCCTTCAAATGCAGCCTTCGTTTCTCAGACTGCAAAGAATCAACCAGTTAACCAAGATAAACTGTCCGCTGGTGACAATAGGATTTTTTCTAAAATATGGCAGACTCTAAGCACTGGGTCTCAACTCAGTTGAATAGTTAATAATACAAATGCTAAAAGTGTGTCCATGCCACTATCAAGGTTACTGGGCGACAGGAACAGTGCTTTGTAACAATAGGATAAGGATGGGAACAGCTAGTTACACTAATAATAACACCTCCGTAGACCAGACAATGTGTTAGTCACGTTGAAGTTTGTAGGAGGGCAACGTCTGCCACAAAGGAGGAGAATACATTTCTTACAAGAGAAAATGAGTTGAAAGCATTTTCTTGAAGTTTGTCAAATGATCTGTTGAGCAACCAACAAGTACTGTTGTCAAATGTATTGAATCATAAATATCCAAAAGAGTGAGAGTCTTGAAAATGCAAAATGCCAGAGTAAATTATTAGGATGCTTCCTAATAATGCGGCTCAGGTAGAGCGGGTTGTCCACTGATCGCAAGGTTGGCGGTTCGATCCCCACCCCTCCGCATGCCGAAGTGTCCTTGGGCAAGACACTGAACCCGAAGTTGCTCCCAATGGCAGGCAGGCACCTTGTATGGAAGTCGGTCGCCATTGGTGTGTGAATATGTGAATGCAAAACACATTGTAAAGTGCCTTGAATACTGCTAAGGTAGAAAGGCGCTATAGAAGTGCAAACCATTTACCAGTCCAAACGGAGAGACTTTAAGTATACAACTGAAAGATGAGGTACACAATTATTTACGTTCTGTCTTAACGAAGTGTTTCATGTTCCTTGGATCAACTGTACACTCCCAACAGGACCAGTCTGACAATGTTTTGTGTACTCAACAAGTTTTCTTGATTGTCCGTTGTTTTAAACTTAAAAAGTCCTAATTTGTCTTTATGTCTTAATCAAGCTCAGGATGACTCAGCTCCCACTGAGTCGTCGTTATACTAAACCAAAGGGCACTAAATTTTATTTTCTGTTTGTTTTGTGGGAGCAGATCTGGACGCTCGTCCCTGGGACTTCCAGGCTGAGGAGTGCGCTCTGCGGGCCAACATCGAACGATTCAACAGTCGCCGTTACGACAAGAGCAACAGCAATCCAGACTTCCTGCCTGTGGACAACTGCCTGCAGAGTGTTCTGGGACAGCGAGTGGACCTGCCCGAGGACTTTCAAATGAACTACGACCTGTGGCTGGAGCGCGAAGTCTTCTCCAAACCTATATCCTGGGAAGAACTGCTACAGTGAGAATCAGCCTCTCTCACCGTCTTTGATGTGTTTTTTAACAATTAAACTGTTTCAATCAGGAGTTCAGACAAACCACCAACAGTGCTCTCACTGATCAGACTCTGGGCAAAGCATCATGTTGCATGTTCTGTGCAGACTGAAGGTGGATTTCACTCTCAGAAGTCACCCAGGTGTTGATTTTGAACCATCAGCGTGGATCAGTGAGGTTTTACAGTTTGATCGGAGCTCCAACCAAATGCTTTATGTGATGAACTTTTGCCTTTAAAAAACTTAGCATTATTGTAATTTCAATCCACTTGTTACACAATAAAAGAGATAATCGTTTTGTATTTAGGTTCCCTGACACTTTTCCCACCAAACAGTTTTTACACGAAATTGATGATAATGAATTCAGCGCTAGACTACATCTGTGGACTTAAACCCAACTCCTGCTCTACATTTACAGGTCTTTGTGTGCCTCTTACCTGCTCCAGTGGGTCACTACCTGACCTGGAAAGCACTACATCTCCACTTTAATTTTAAATACATTTATTTGGAATACATTTTGTGTATTAACTGTTAGAACGAGGCCGCGCTCAGCACATTTAGGTTAATTAATACAACATTCCTTGGTTTAATCTCATCAGTTTATCTTTTCCAGACAGATGAAAGGAATAGACGGAGGCTGTTGGTCAGAGTTTGTGTGTGTACAAATGAAGACATGCTAGTTTTTGATTCTCTGAAGGGATTGAGCTCCTGTTTACCAGATAAACCTTAATATTGTTTGGTCACTAATGTTCACTTAATTTGTGTGAAAGAAAAGAGAAACACTTCTGCTTTGAGATTTGTTGTTTCTGAGTTTTGAACTGAAGGTTAGAACTCCATTTATTTTCCCGTAACAACCATTTTCCTTTTTTTTCTACATCATTTTTTGTTTGTTTATTTTATGAAAAAGGTTTAGGAAATGAAAATACATGTAAATTGTGAAACTTATTTATCATGGCTTTTGTCTTTGTTTTACATTGACTTAAATACTGTAATAAAAGTATACTGTCATTCATGTTGGATTTATTTTTATTTGTTAAACATTATACTTTTGGCTGTTTTTACATAGTGATAGTAGAGATATTGATGGTAATGTAGGGAGAGACGGAGGAGCATTAAATGGAATAAAGGTGGGATTGTTATACTACAGTTGTGTTGTCGGCATCTAAATCGTTCTTGAGCATGCAGGAATTTGAGGCAGAGAAGCAGATGAAGGTCAACAGTTATTACACAGCTGTTATAAAATATGCTCCATTATCAACATGAATACAGCATGAATTCTCATCTTACACACATGAGCAGAGATTATATAAGAGTTATAGCTCTATACTCCTAAAGCCATTATTCAGACAGATAAAATGAAAAGATTAAAGCGTAAAAAAAAACAGGATATTTAAGATTTAGCTGCCTGTCGAACACTGTCAGACTAGTTTCAAGGTCTTCCAGCCAATTATTTTTATGGATGTTCACTAGCAAAAGTCATCCTATTAATTCTTAGAAACGTTCACCACGTCTGCAGGTGTTTCTTGTCACCAGCACAACTGATGAAGCCTCTTAGATGAGGTGAAACGTCTTCGACAACTCAAGCAAGTCTAGATGCTACGATCGAAACTACGAGGATAACCATGACCTGGATGACTGAGAATCTTCACAGACATGTCACCAGCACAACTTTCTACCCATCAGCACCTTAACAAGTTCACTCCTGGGACATCACTGCATTTATTTTTCTCACTTCTTCTATTCTACTTTTGGACTTCACCAAGAAATATTTTTTGGAGTTTGTATATTTGTTAAAGTTATTTGTTTGACAGTGCAGTAGAGATAGGCGAGCAATGTGGAGAAAGACAAATTGGTCATTATGTTGCCCCAAGTTTGCAATTTGTTATGGTTAAGACAATCATCTCCCAAGTCTCCAAGATCCTATGAATTCTGTATATATATATTCATCTTAATGTTATTACAGATTGGTGACAAATATTTCAGATATTGATGATACTGTATGTCTCACTGAGACTTGGGAATCTCTAACTCATACTCAGTTTCTGTGCATTATTCCAGCCACTTAGTCATGCCTCTGAGTTTCAGTCCAGTCTTGTGTGTTGCACCCTGATACTGGTGTCAACACCTGAGCTTTGCTACTGATGACTGAATTAAATGATGATGTCAAAGAACCTGTAAACAAGATATCACAAAATATCAATATCAATATGATGACAATGACTAATTTTGGTTGAATACCTGGAGGTATGTTATTAAAAACTATTTTTAAAATGTATTTGTTTGTTTTTTAAACTCCACCCCCCTCCACACCTTTTCGAAACCACATTAAATAGTTAAGTCACACCCATTTCCTCTCTGACATCACGAAACTTCACACCTGAAATCTGAGTGCGCCGCAGAAGTGAAACCAAACTTGCACCAGCCCGCCTTTATCAAACACGGCAGAGCCTCATATCCCTGTGAAGGTAAACCGCCTGTGCTGTCAGATCTGCACGGAGGTCCTCAGGAATCCTGCAACTATTCCTTGTGTGCACAACTTCTTCATGCTGTGCATCCAGGACTGCTGGGATCGTCACGAGATGAAAAACCGCCTCTGTAGCTGTCCAGAATGTGGTGATAAGTTTCCCTCCAGACTTCAGCTGAACACAACTCTGGCTGAGATGGTGAGAGACACACACAGGAGTGATGGGAAGAAAAGGAGGCAGCAGCATTCAGGAGGGTCCCAGCAGGAGCTGAAGAAACCTCGGAGCAGCACTTGGAGCACTTTGTGTTCGAGACACAACAAGCCTCTGGACATTTACTGCTGCACAGACGAGCAGATCATATGTTCAGAGTGTACTTCAGCTGAACACAAAGGACACAGAATCGGGTTGGTGAGGGAGGAACGCAGGAGGAAGCAGGTATGTAAATTTCTGACTGTTTGTAATCAAGGAAGGAGACTTAAATACCCGTAAACCTGCTTAGTTGTGGACAGTGAACAGCAGACAAAAGGGTTTGTAGTTTGACTTCACCTTTTCTGCACCATCAGTAATGTAATCCTGGCTTTTAAGCTGCCATGTATACAATATGTGAGGAGGTTCATTAATGTCCAATTCTGTTTAGAAATGCACCCCAGAAAACACAAGACATGTGGAATACAAAAATACTACATGAGCATGTTTTAAAATGAGTTTAAACCTCAAACTCACTGATTTTCAGGTGAAGATTCCAGTTTAAGTTTCATGTTTTACAACTTATACACACCCAACAGCGAGGATCTTCTTGCCTTTTATACTCAATTACATAACATCAAATGTCTCAACAAAATACAACAATTAGAGGGATTTCAACCAGCTTGTTGACAGCCACATTAATTAATCTACTGCAGAGAAATGTGTCCAAAGACCAAGCAGTCATTCACAAAATGACCAAAGCTCTAAACTTGAGGGATATTTAGAAACAGCTTCATCCTACAGACAGAGAATATGCTGTTTTCACGCTTTGGCTCATAACACACGACAGACTTGCTTCCGTTTTCCTGTCAAATAAGACTGAGGATGCCGCTAAACATGATGTTGCCGCCAAAAAAAAAAAAACTGTTTCTAAATAAGGAATTCTACAGAGCCCCTAAAGTCCCAAAAGGTGGTATTTTTTAATAATTATCTTGTGCGCACAAGATAATAACTTGTTCCCACAAGATAATTCCAGGACACAGGGAGACGTGCAGATACAAGCTTTGGTGTACTTATAGGGATGAATATTTTGCCACTGAATTTTCAAAATGATATCATAATGTCCAACGATTCTTTCTGGGCAGACATGAACACTTCGGTAAAACAAACGAGTAGCAGAGAGCTATCTTCAGCCAGCTCACCCACCAAAAACATACATAACTTGTGCGCACAAGTAAATGACTTGTTCCCACAAAATAATTATCTTGTGCGCACAAGATAAAAAAAATACCACTTTTTGGCACTTTAGGGGCTCCGTAGAATGAGGAACTATTGACATTGTCCCCAAATTATGTCTGTGTAGGATGCATTTAAGGCACATATTAGAGGATGGACTATTAGGTATTGTAACAAAAGTCAGAAAGAAAAGTTACAATGATAATGATAATGCTTATTTCCGTAATGTGGTGGTGCATTTAATCTGAATAAGTTTAAAATTCTGCTACATAAAATGCAAGTATACTAGTATATAGAAGTGGATGACAAATTAAAAGAAAAATCTATAATGTGTCCTCTGTGAGGTGCTGGATCACTGTGTGCCGTCAGAGTAGTTTCTATGCACCCTGGCATTGATTCTCCAAGGCTCTGAGGTGTTCAACTCAGTTGAGATGTGGTGACTGTGAAGGCCTTTGCATATGGTTGACACCATTTTCATACTCAACAAACCATTTAGTGGCTTTTAGAGACCCTTGTCTATCACTACACTGAGGCTCAAGAGAAATGATGAGAGCAGAGCGATCTTCAGTTAACTACAGATTTATTGCCTCAGCAAGTACAGAATAAGCCAGGTCCCTAGAGTTCAACTTACAATTAAAACTCACATATCTCTTATACAGATTTTGAAACTAGCATGTGTCATTGAAATTCATTTTATTCCTTTTTTGGTCTTTCTCTTTATCCTGTGTGTTTGTATCTCCTCATGATGAGTTGCCCTGTTCGTTATATATTATTAACATCTAAATAAACAGGCTAAAAAACACAGAAAAGCGTTGTTGAGTTTCCCAATTCTAAACAAATAATGTGTTTGTCCTTTCAATACTCACTGAAGGAGGAGCTGAGGAACATACAGACAAGGTTCAAGCAGATTCTCCAGGAACAAGAACAGAAAAGGGAGAACATGAGGAAAATGCTCCAACAGATTGAGGTGAGGACAGCAGGCCTCCCAAGTGTTGTATTGTTTGTACTGTAGGTCTCCATCCAGAGACGCACTGATCCCTCTCACATGTGTAAAAAAAAAACAGGAGGAGGCGAGACAAACGGAGGACGACTGTGAAAGCATCGTAGTCGGTGTCATTGACTCCCTCCAGAAACATTTCCTCTCCATGAAGGAGCTGATTGGAGCTCAGGAGCAAGCGGCAGCAGCTCAGGTTCACGACTCGCTGCAGAACCTGAAGGTGAAGATGAAGGAGATAAAGAAGAAGGATGCTGAGCTGGATCATCTGGCACAGTCTCAAAGCAATATTGATTTCCTGCAGGTACTTCAATCACATCGCTGGAAACTTCACCTGTATCTAAGTGAAAGATCATCTCTCAATTATTGTATCTACTCTCCACTCACAGGAATGGCCTTCTCTGCAGCTCCTCTGTGAAGAAGACCTCCTCCTCCCTTTAAACAAGGGTTCAGAGGATCCACTTCTCCCCTTTGAGTGCACAAAGAGAGCTGTTGAACAGCTCGGGAGGCAGCTGGAGGAATTATGCGACAATGAATTTGCCTCAATCTCTCAAACTAGTATGTGTCTTTGTTAACATGTGGATATGTTGTCTGCAATCACAGTTTTAGTGTTTTTTTTTTAAAAGAACATCTGTGTTCTTGTTTATTACAGTTGACGGTGAAGAGCAGCAGGATCCAGAAGGAGAGTCAGAGGAGGATGGCGTGCAGCAAAGATGGGAAGCCAGTGTCTCACAGTCCCGGGGTTTGTACCTTAAACTTGTGAAAGATTCTCACTCACATGTACTTGACTTAGACTCAGTAATGAGAGCAGAGAAGGATCTTCAGTTTATCACAGATCTACTACATCAACAAGGAATAGCAGACCTTGGTAGCAACTAGTCAGGAACTTATTCTCCCAGACCATCTGTTTGTAACTTTATTCTGCTTACATGCTGTAATTCATGCATGGAGCTTCAATTTCACAACTAAAAACTACCCCTTTTCCCTCAAGTGTGACTTATAAGTCACTTCTCTACCTGTGATGCCAGAGTTTGTCATTCTTCTACTAAGCAACAAGTCTCAGCCAAGTATGGATGACCATTAAATTATGACTTTTATCTTGAGGGCATCTAACATGTCAACTTGAAAAACCTCCCCACCCCAAAGACTTATTTTCTCTGTCTGGTGGGGAGTAAAAGTCAAGTTGAACCTAACTCGCAAGCAATTTTCTAACATATATCAAATGAGACTATGATTAACTGGTATTAATACATAAAGTTTAGACTGGCAGAGTGCATTGTCCTCTAGTCTTAAGGTTTCAGGTTAAATACCAGGTTCTTCCCGTACATGTGCTTAACTATATAATCTCTAAAGGCAGCAGTGGCTTTCAGCAATTACACCTGCAATTTCCTCAAGAATTGCCCACCACCATAACATGCTAGTTGCTATACATTGTTGGCTGCTGTAACACTGCAGATTTCCCTGTTGTGGGATTTATAATAGATGATCTCATCACATCTCATCTCATCCCGTCTTAAAGAGTTTAAGTTTAAAAAGAAGTTTGATGGTTAAAAGTTATTTTGTCAAACATCCTTATACTATGAGAAGATTCTTTCTTTCTTTCTTTCTTGAACTAGTTGCTAGAAGCAAACTCATTCCTGTGAAAATTATTAACATCATTAACTCAAAAAGTGAGCAGATTTTCTAGAGTAACGTGAAACTTGACTGTTGAATTTGAAAGAAGTGTAATTGATAACATTAATGATGGTTACGTTTCCTTTAGTGAAGCTAGTTTCAGGGTCCTGGTCTTTGGTGGTTTACTGGGACATTACTGGAACAGAGATAATGTCATTAAGTCATTAGTATTAGTAATTTATTGCACTTGTGCTGGTTCTTCAGTGACCAGTCAGATTACTTGCTTTTCGATTCATTTACTTGGATTTTCAGCAGTGGCACTTAATAAAGATCTCATGTTGTCTCATAGGTCTGTCCAGAGTTTATAGAATTCTGACTGAACAGAAAGTGGAGCCTAAAACCAGAGAAGACTTCCTGCAGTGTGAGTTCATCTTCACATCATGGCTTCACCTCACATGCAGACTCAGCTAACCACTACTGTGTTCTTCAAGTGCTAATTCTATCCTTAAATGTTTGTCTTCATTATCTCAGATGCATGTGAGCTTTCCCTGGACTTCACAACCGCTCATGAAGACCTGGTTATTTCTGAAGGAGACAAAGAGGTCAGGATGTGCCCTCAGAAATGTAAAAGTCCACGAAAAGACCCCAAGAGGTTTGCCCATCGGCGGCAGGTGCTCTGCAGGGAGGGACTGCAGGCCGAGCGGTGCTACTATGAGGTGGAGGTGGAAGGAGACAAGGCAGAGATTGCCCTCGCCTACAAAGGAATAGACAGAAAATCCTGCACTGAACGTTCAGCTTTTGGTGGCAACGCAAATTCCTGGAGTCTGGATCGATCCAAAAACTACTATGTGAGCCACAACTCTGACAGCGTCCAGCTCACAGCACCTCCCAGCCATCCCAGGATCGGAGTTTATCTGAAGTTTAAGGAGGGAACTCTGTCTTTCTACGAGGTGTCAGATAGTATGAAGTTTCTTTACAAGGTTGAAGCTGAATTCACAGAGCCGCTGTATGCAGGCTTCTGGCTCGGAGAGAAATGTTGCATCAGGATCTGTGATATGAGACAGAACCGACTGTAAACTAGCAGAGAGGACTGTAGCTGCAGCTTCTGTCCATTTAAAGGGAAATTTAATGCAAAACGTTTTTGATTCTTGGAGTGATTACACAAAGCAACAGCTTCTCTGTGTCCTACACTCCACAACAGTTTGGTTTGCATAACACAGCCCACCCTCTGGAGCTCCATCTGCACAAATTTGTATTGTTAGATATATAAAATGATACAAAGTGTCACATTTTTGTACGCTGAATGCATGATGATGGAAAACTGCTAAATACTGCTAAATTTAAAAAAGTGAAATAATTGACAAATAAAATATCTATTCTTATTGCTTTGAATTGCTTCAAGGACCTCTGCAGGTGCCTGGACCACACTTTGGAAACCACTGTCCTTTAGTAGGATTACTTCAAACTCAACAGAGCAGAACAATTCAGCATAACACAGAATTTCCGTTCTTATCACTTATGTGGTATCATTTTCATGTCATTGCTTCTCTGATGTATTATTGTTACTAGAAAACTGCAGTACATTAAGTACAATTGCAGCACAAGGAAGCTCCACCTGTAGATAGCCTCTGTGAGCTTTGTTATAGTCTTACAAGTATTTGAGTTAACAAACCTGAATCTGTTAATAATGCAGAAGCTACAGAAGAAGACTTAAGTAACTATTACCTCTTTTTATTCAATTATGTATCAGTATAAGAATAAGTACAGTGTTGATACAGGATTAAAGCTCTATCCCAGTTTAATAGTCTGTTATAACTGAATAAAGATATACTAATATTTATTATAGTATACTGTTGTTTTAGTTAGCTTACATGAAGCTAACTCAGTTTTATACTGATGAGACATGACGCATTTTGTATAGTAATACCAATCAAACCTGACAAAGAGACATTGAAATGTTTTCTGAAAATTCATATTTATACTTATGCTTCTGTGCAAGCAACAGTCTAGGCTAAAAGCATTATGTTCCTCCCATTCTCATGAATCTCTCAGGATCGCCTCAGGAATTTCATCTGGCACAAACATTAACTCAGTGATGTTGAATGAGTTTCATGGCCAAAGGTCACTGTGGACTCACTTTTTGCCCATAACTCAATAATTTCTGACAAAAATGTGGAGTGGGATAAAATGATGATGTCATTTGATATCCAAGAGGTCAAAGTCAGCTTTGAACAGACTTGAATGTAAAGTGTAACTTGACTGGTTGGTGGAGGCCTAATCGAAGGGCAATAATTCTTGTCTTCTGATCCTGGAAGTGGTTCATCAACATCTACAATTAGTTTTGCTGTTTCCAGCCTTTTCATTGTGGTGTCACAGTGTCTATTAGCAACACACTCAAAAATAGCTTTCAAGTATGCAAAGTGAGTGTTCTGAGTTGCCCTTTTTGACAGTTTTCCAACGTAAACACTCTTACTGAGAATGCTGCTGCTTTAAATTAGCTCATAGTGTGGATTTGAGACACAGTTAATGAGGCAAACTGTATTTTTACACAGCAGTGCTTTGAGTTAAATAATGTTAGTGACACTGATATTGACACCATATAGATATATATATATATTTAGTTTAACGCTGATATTAATACCATTTAATGTGCAATTAATGCATGAGTTGTACTGATCTGGCGAAAGAGAAAGACAGGATTCAAGCATCAGTCCCAGGCTCTGAAGGACTGAACACATGAGGGTCGTAGACAGGTCAGAAAAGAGGAAGTGCAGCTACTTACACACATACACATCACACTTTGCTGTTTTCTTACAAACTAACCACATTGCTATATGAAGTTCTACTTTTCTAAGGATGTCTTGCACAGAAAATCATAACGTCTTCCTTATCAGCAGTTAAAATATAGTGAATTTAACAAAGGGGAAGTGCAGACCGCTAGAAAACGGAAAGTATTAGCGGAAAAGGTTCTCTTTTCCAGGTATGGCCGCTACGGATTGGATGGATCGTGTGCCAAGAGATAGAGATATATCTGTGCGCCAACAAGGGAGCGCCAAAGTCTAAATCGCAGTTCCTCCCCAACTGATAATCCAATCACATTAATTTCTGTGTTATAAAACCTTTGTGTAAGAGTAAAACTTCATCCTTTTCTGGGAGGTTGGTTGCAAGTAACTGCTTGCAGACTGCGATTTTCCAAGCAGAAAAGGTCCTTGTAAATGAATTTTTGAGACACTGACATTTGAAAATAAACAGCTTAATTGGAGAGAAGTACTTTGTCTTCTATCTCAAATAAATGAACATGCATTTTCACACTCACAATGACAATGTCACTGAAGTTGGCTAATTATCACTAAAAAGTAAGTACAGCTGATGCTGATGGGAATTTATTTTGTAGGAGTTTAGCTTGAATGTTTTCAGAGAACTGGATACAATGCTGACACTCAGCCTTGCTGCCAATTTGTCCCAGTGGTTCCTTCTAATATTAAAACAAAAAAATGTCCCCTTGAGACCCAAAAAGCATTTTTTCCCTACAATATACCACAATTACAAGAGATGCCTGTAAAACTGTTTACAAGAGACTTCCAACTACAAACAAGGTTTTGATCTTTATATCATGTGTGGATGAAAAATCTCACACTCTCAAAGTGAAGATGTTGAAGTCAGCGTCTCTTTATTCAGGCAGTGCACAGAATCTCACACAACACAAGGTTATGGGAGAGGAGCAACAATATTTATACAGCTGTGTCACATCGTCTAGCTACATGTAAGTTCTCTCTGTTTAGGACAGTTTCTCTTTGTTCTGTCATGGGAGAATAGTAATAAATTCTCCTTATCTATCATAGGAGTGTAGCTCTCTCCTCTCAGGCTCCTCCACACATTCCTTTTCTGCACTTTGACATAGACCTTTGGCCTCCTATAAGACAGGTAACATATTTCTCAACAGGAGGTAATACAATCTTCAACATTTTTCCATCATTATAAATTTTTAATCCATGAAGGTTTCAGATTTGTAAAACATCCCTAGCCCCTAGGAAAAGAAGTTCTATTTTTGTGAAATTGTCAAAATGTAGAGTTTATGGGCCGAGCAGAAAACCGTAGTTGGGGAGATTGGAGGAAACACTCTTGTGCATGCGCTGTGGGCGGCACAATGTGGAGGCAAACCTGGAAAATTTTCGGCTCATGCAACTAGCAATTTTCATTCAAGCGATTGGACACCATCTTCCAGTTTACAGTTCTCCTTAATCCACTATAGTGTAAAGTCATAAACCAAAGCAGAAAACAGACAATTTTGACCTGATGGCACAAAAGAAAAAGTCCAAGAGATCAGAAATCAATCTGAGAGGGTTAACTGTGTGGTTAAGACTAGCATGGCTGAAAAAAAGACTTTTGGAGTAAACACAACACCTTTTTTGTGGTGCAGGGTAGGCCAGCCTCACATTTAAGAGAATACAAAACTGTTGTGGAAAATCTGGATGAGCCAAGCAAAAGCAGTCAAGGTGAAACAGATTTTGTCTTTGTAATTTATTAAAGAATAAAAGGAGTAACAATGAATAATAAAGAAGAGAAATGCAGATTGAATGTGTCAGCTGAAAGGCAGAGCTTTCGACCCCAGGCTCGTGTTCAGAGGTCTGACCGAGACAAAGAGACAAAATGCAAACTTATACTATTATCCGTCCTTCCCACAGCAATCCATCCTTCACATAGCAGAAGCTTTGCTTTTCTCTTGAAGTCAACACAGACTCCTCAGCCGAGGAGTCTTGGGGCCTTGGTGCTTGGCGCTGGTCACAACATCACATACCATAACAAAATAAAAAAAAACTACTCAAAGTCAGGTCTATTGTGTTTTCTGATTAACAGTACAAAATGAAATTTTGCTACAACAAAAACTAAAATACAAAACCTTGATATTGTGGTCATAATCCCATTTCCACTTTGTAATCCACTTTTTACCTTGACACAGGTATGACTGATTGTGATTCAAGAAAAATCCAGACATATAACAGCAGCTTGTCCACTCTTTATTATTTATGATAATTTTTCATGTTCACAATTTTTACACTAAGTATCATACAATCATATTATGACTGAGGAGAGAGAAGCTGTAAAGGGACAAATCTAAACATGTCTCCTGTACAGACGGTGCTCGAAATGTGTGTTCAGTAAGGCCCTGCACACACGCACGCACGCACGCACGCACGCACGCACGCACGCACGCACGCACGCTCACACACACACTTGAAAGGAACAGTCATAACATCCCTTTCGTTATAAGGTTTGATTCCCAATGATTGCTATTATAAGAGACACTCAGGTGTCAAGATTTTGTTTCAGCCACGATTTTTCTGCAGTTTTATATACTGTGATATTGCTTTTACACTGACCTTGAATTCACTGCTATTAGGACAACTAACAGACTTTTTTTGCAGTCTTTGTGAAAAAAGTGCATTAATCACATTCATTATTACTTTTTGTTACATTTACTGCTAAAACTGTTAAGACGTTGATATACTTCTATACTTCACATGGATAAAAACTATCTTCAGAATAGTTTGATTACACAAGATTATTTACAGACTTGAACAGAACAGAGATCTCCACATGATACACTCTCAGCAGAAAGTATCTGGCTCACAATAACTAAAATAACACAAGGAACAAAACACGACTTAAAGGTTTATAGCCACACTAGCAGTCCTGAGAGACTGTAACAGCAGAAAACAGCATTTTCTGAATGGGTGAATGAGATAACTTATTGCTATTAGATCTACCACTAGAGGGCAAAAAAGAGTAAAGCTTGGCCTGAAGGTGGCACCAGAAGAGAGATTGGATCAGGCTCAGCTGCATATTTTAAAGGTGTGCCTCAGATGAAATGCAAAATGAATTTTACTTTCATAGATTGTCAATGGGCAAATTTAAAACTGACTTATGCAGATTTGGGTGTAAATATGTTCATGTAAGTTGATAATATTTGAACCTTTAAAAAAATCAATACTTAGTTTGACGTTTAGTCAATTGAGCATACTGCTAAAAGTCAGAAATTATATATTCAATCATTAATGCACAGAGTGGTAGAGAAGAGTACTGAGACCATCCTGACCTTCAGATTCTTTAAGGTCTGAGGATGGAAATTAGTTATTTTCCAGTGTTAGAGAAGGAGAGCAGAGACAGGCACACTAGTGCGCAGGTCCTTATGGAGATATAAACTAGTAGCTCAGATACTCAGGTGTTTTCATCAGCAATATTTTATAATAGGCCAATCAGATAACCCTGTGTGTAAATGTTGTTCAGTCAGTAACATTGCATGTAGGGGGAGCATGAAGAGAGGCTTAAAAGAATATCTCTGCTAATATGTTCCACAGATCCAGATCTGCACTTTGTGTTTTCTGTTATTTGAAGAATAAAATTAAACTGATTGACTAATCAACAACTTCAACATCAACTTGTCTTAACTTCTACTGTACTCAGGGTCAGCAGTTCTCAACCTCAGCTGTTCTTACCTTCAGCTGCTCTCAACATTAGTTGTTTTCAGTCTCAGCTGTTTACAACCTCAGCTCTTCTCAGTCTCTGTTCTTAACCTTAGTTGTTCTCCACCTCAGCCGTTCTAAGCCTCAGTTGTTCTCAACCTCACCTATTCTCAACCTCAGCCGTTCTCATCCTCAGCTGTTCTCTACCTCAGCTGTTCTCAGCCTCATAAAAAATGATCATTTTAGCTTGTTAGTGTACTTATCATCTTTTAAACGTGGTATGTTTAGCATGTAATGCTCAGGGTTTCAAGAAGCCTGTTAGCGTGTGTTTATTAGCATACATCTGAAAGTATAACTGAGGCTAACTGTAATCATTTTTTGTGGCGTCCTGTCATGAACTAGTGTAAAGAGGCATCTTAGACAGTATTTTGTGTTAAACTGATAGTGTGGCTAAAAACAAGTTGACCAGTAAACCTGAAGCAGAGACAGGTGAGTGGACATCACCCGACATGAGACGCATCCACAACAAGCAGCTGCTGCTCATACAAGACGACACTGAGACCACACATTACCTCCACCATCCAGCAGCATTTTCATGTCCCACAAAAAAAAACATCTACACAAACTACAAAATAGATAAGTCTTAAAATATACAGTCTCAGTAAGCATCACACAAGATGAAAATATACACTATATATACTGATCACTTGTAAAAGATAAACCTTTGTTATTCGTCATCACGCCTACGTAACTGCAAATATACAGGAATATAAATATAGTCCATTTAAACCTTAACACCATGGCTTTGAATATTGTGATAAAAAAATAAGTAAAGGTATCCCTTTCCATATAACAGGAACATAAATGTGCTCAGTTTGAACTTGTAGACAGTTTTGCACAACCATTCACCTTCAGTGTACAAAAATGCAACATGTTCATGTCAAGATTTCCATCTCAGCTTTCCTTGTTCAGAGGTTTGACCTCAGTTTAACAGGAAGTCATAATCACAAAGGACACGACAGAGTTAGTGTCACTTTCTGCCTCAATTACACTTCAAGAGGTTTAGTGTTCCACAAACATACAGAAAACAGTGTGAATGTATGTTTCTGTTTGTGCATTAGTCTAAGGCTTTCAGATGTGCATACTATCACATTAGCTGACGAGTTTACATGATTTAATGTAATTTTGCGCTTAAAGATTTTTAATATTTTGGTCCATTGCTGATTTTTCTACTTTATGTTCATCATGTTTTTGGTTCACAGTGAACATAGTTTGTGCATTTTGGTTTGTGCTCCAATATAAATACATATTGCTTACTTGGGACATAAAATATTTGACTACAGCAGGAAATTTTAATTTTAATGTGTAGCACTGTTAAGATTAGAGCTAGTAATTATCTTGTGCAGAATAAGCATCTTTTTTGTGCTTTTCTAGAAATTTTTTCATAGGAAGAAAGTAAAAACTGCATCAAACAAGCAAACTGGGCATTTGTTTCGAATCCACATGAACAAACTGTGCTTTCTGTCACTGATCTTTGTAGTTCAGCATATCAGGTCTGTAAATCTGTACTAATTTTCAAGTGTTTTGTTGTTTAGTTTTTACTCTTTGGTGAAACTGAAATGAGTGATTTTCTACAGCACAAGTTGTATGTAATGGATGATGACACTGGTTTTAAACTGCGGGTAACAAAAACTATATTATCCTATATTACATTACTACACTGTACATTGCTGTTTTTTACAGAATGAGCAAGAACATTATGGACTACGCACAAAATACAGCAGGAGGTCAATTTGGGGTCTGACTGGAACATAAATGGGTGTCTTTAGAGCAGCCTTCAGCATATTTTACAATACAGAGAGTCTCGTGAAAACAAATCTACATGACGAGATGATCTTTTCTAGATGATGCATGTCTGTGCTCAACAAACCACATAATATCTAACAGAACATGACCTGGTCTGTGTTAAGCTGTGTATGGCTTTGACACTCAGTATTGCTACAGAGGGCAAACACTCACAAGTTTTAAATAATCAAACTCACATTCATCTCAGTCCTCTGTGCCGCTGTATTGAGTGAAAACCTGCTGCGGTTCTTCACACAACACACCGACTCCGCTACATTTATTCTTTCAGATCCCCTATATTGTGCAGACAGACATATGCATTACAGTGTAGCGTGACTGTGTCCGCTGAGGATCCCTCTACTAAGGCAAAGAAAAGCAGATCACAGGACATCGTCTACAGCACATAAACCTGATGAGTTTAAATACAGAGTAGATACAAATGTACAGAGCGTCACTAGTAACCTGATTCCAGTGTGTGATCAGGAGTGACTTTTGTCTTTTTTTTCCTCCTGTTTGTTAGCAAATATCTCCAAAGGGACGACTTGTCCAGATGCTCTGGAACATGGAAACCTTCTTCTCAGGTGGTTCCTCGGTGGTATTTTGGGAAGCGTGTGCTCAGATAAAGGGGGCAGTTACATGTAGTTTTGTGGCGTGAACAGGGCAGTGGTGGGGGATACTTGGTGCTGCAGTGACCCCCGGTGGAGACTTCATGGCTGAAACGTAAACTGTGCTACAGGGTGGGTGTCTGAGGGGTGTTTGACAAGCATTCAAGAGTCAGACTCTGGTGTGACTGGCGTGTCCGGTGTACTCGGCGTGGTTGGGCTTATGGCAGCGTTTTGGTAGCTCGTACCATAGCAGCTGTTTGGTGACAGGGAGTTGGGGTCCGTGGGTTTGTTGCCTCCGGGGGTCAGGTAGGCTTTGCGTGCCGGCACTGTGGGGGCCTCGCCAGGCTTTGCGCCGAGGATGAATCTGGCCTCGTCCTGCTCCTCCAGGTTGGACATGTCTTTCATCATAGTTTTCCGGTAGGAGACGGACAGCTTGTTGGAGCCGTCTGACATCAAGTTGAAGTGGCGGGCGATGAAGACAACAGGGAGGGGAAGCATGGCCACGACGATAAGAGCAAAGCACATGGCCAGAGCCCAGGGAGGGTAACTCTGGAAGCGTTCCTGAGCCTAAAATGACAGAGAGGGGCTTAGTGAGGATGTGCAACTTGAAAAGAGCAGTAGATTTTAGGCATGTTTTCTATTCTTAGATACATATAGACACACACATTGGCCCAATCCCAGTCTCCACCCTAAACCTGATCACTAAACCCTCATAGACTTAACTGACGTCACAGCTGTGATGTTTGAGTGTGAAAGTTCATCAAAGCTTAAAATTTTGTAAAGAGGAGAAATGGGACACACTATCATGGCAGCACAAGTTGCTCGGGAACAACACATCACTGCTAAAACAAAAAGTGAATCTGAATTCGCAGGTTGATCAGCTGCTCAGTTGATCACTTCCTGTTTGTAGCATTACATTGTGTATACATTTTAACAAACTACCAAAAGTCAGGAAAGCCAAGAACACTGATAACACTGAAACAAATTAAAAATGTAAGTAGTAAAATATTTATAGTATGTACAGCCATTTTTTAAGTATTGGTAACACCTGGAAAATGTTGTACATAATGATTGCACTTTCAAATCTGTTATTCTGCCCAGAAGACGTTTCAGAGTTTTCTCTGCTTGGGATAAAACGGGTTAAGTAATAGATCTGAAATCTGACTGACCAGCTCTTGAACCCAGGCGTTGTATCCTGGTGGGCTGATGGCCATCTCTATGACAGTGGCTGCGATGAGAACGATGAGACAGATAGGGGAGACATACTTCCACAGGTAGAAGTAGATTATACATGGTCGGAAACCCAACATGTCCTCCAGGTCCTGCATGAACCTGACAGACAGAACAGCAAAATAAATAAATAAATACAGTAAGGTTGATATGGCTTTACACATATTTAACACCACTCCTCTGCTCTGACTGTTCCAACTCTGAAATTCTCACCTTTTAGTGCCGTATATCCAAGCGACAGACAGATTTTCCAAGATGACTACTACTGTTAGAGGCAGACCAGCTGAATAGTCATCAAACATAGCGACAAAGTAATTTCCTGAGCGCTGAACGAACAGCAGGCCGCAGCAGAAAGCCACGATGCAGCAACACACTGAAACGAAGAAGAAGAAAAATAAAGTTTATTCATAGGAAAAGATGGAGAAAAGTTCAAGATTTGTATCTAACAGATGAGAAAATGGAAAATAAAATGGCCTTATACTCCAGTAAGTGGTTTTGTCTCCTGTTGCTATTTTGCATTCAGTACACTCAGAGCAATAACATAAAGCCTAATGCAGCCCATTCCCAGATGTACTTTAATCCATTTTAAGTGCTGAGTAAGGGGGTTTAACTACTAATAGCATAGAAGCCTGTCTGGGGAGTCAGAGGGGAGATGGTGGTGAGTCGTACCTGTGAAAAGCTCCTTCTGAACTTTGTAGGCGTCCAGGACGGGTGTGGTGATGCCAGTCATGGTGCCGATCATACTACCCAGACCGAGGTTGATGAGCATGAAGAAGAACATGACTGACCAGAACGGAGACGCCGGGAAATGGGTCATGGCTTCTGTGAAGGCAATAAAGGCCAAACCGGTGCCCTGGACGGCCTGCAGAGAGACGACCAGAGGTGGGAAATACAGAACATGTTGTGGATTCAACAGCATCAGTGTGTGACAAAGGCTCACCTTGTTGAGCTCGTCCTCCAGGAGACAAGGCTCCAGACCCAGCTGGGCGAAGCCGTCCTCTTTCACCGTCTTGATGACGCCGTACATCTCAGCGTAGTCTGACGTGCTGAGATGGGAAAAGTTCACATGTGGAGGAATAAGATCGTGACTCAGGACATTGGAGTTGAGGTATCCCAGGATCTTCTCTGCATTCCTACAGAACAGAAACAGAGTAAAATTAAACTAATACAGATTTACAGATACACAAATCACATTACATTAAACAAATACAAGCAAATTTTTGCATGTTATTCCAGTTGCAATCAAATTATTCAACCCTATTGAGGATCTGAGGGCTTATATGTTAAAGGATTTTTAATGATGTTGATTTTTTTCAAACGAAATTTGTATGAGTTGAGTGACAAAAAGTTAAGCCGTAATTATTAATCCCCTATCTAACATTGTTATATTTCTATCACTTACTATTATGTAAGGCAATAATTGTTGAAAAAATCAATTTACTTTTCTGGGACTCTAGTAAAACACTGCATTTGCATCGGCTGTGATGTGGCCATAAATCCTGCATATGCAGCCATTCAAATAGAAAGGAGCTGTGCCAAAAGCTAAGAGAATAATACATTCATAACACCAAAAAGGGCATGGTTTCAGAAAAGATTTCCAAAACACTTCAAGTCCCAAGAGACATGGTGGCAGCATCTTATGCAAGTTTAAAACTAATGGCACACAGCAGACCTTACTGGGTATGGAAGAAACAGCAAAGTTTCTCCAATGGGAATCAGACGCTTAAAACAACAGCTGAAAAAAAAACTGCACTCCATTACTGACTAAAAAACCCTGGAATATGCAAAAGAAGACTGAACAAGCCTGTAGAGTCTTGTAAGTCTGTTTTATGGAGTGATGAGACTAAACCTGAACTGCTCTGGATCAGCGGTTGGCATAAGAAGGGCAAGGCCTTTGACAAGCCAGCATGTACAGTCCAGAAGAAAGCTTGGTTTATGTTGTTATGAGGATGTTTTGTGGCTACAGAAAATGGTAAATGAAAACTTGACTTTATGTTTGCACAGAAGAAGGAAGTGATGCCCTCGGTGTGTAATCTGTCTTTTGGTAATCAGTGGACTTTTATGCCAAGCATAGGCCCAAGTCAACCTAAGCTTGGTTCAGGAATCGTTCCTGGAACGTCCTGGAACGTCTACTTCCCAGATTTGGATCTCACTGAAAATCTTTGGTGGGATTTTACAGTAAAAAAGCAGTGACAGCAGCGACAAATTGAAAAAAATATCAATGAACTGGAAGCTTTTGCACATGAGGAAAAGATTAGAGCTTGAGAGAAACTAATGGAGACACTTATTGGAAAACATAAAAGGGTATTATTATTGAATATTGGCTTTAGGGGCTTTAGTTCTATGTAAAAGCTCAACATTATGTTCTCAAAAATCATTCAGATATGCATTATTAAATGTTCTTTCTCTGCTTGTAGTATATAGGACATGTATGTGAGTGCTATGTGATGACATGTGTTGTAAATATGCGCTATATAAATAAAATTGAATTGAATTGAATTGAATTATGTGAAACAAGATGTTATTACTGGTATTTCACAGCAAAGGAAGGGTGTGTCAATGCGAACTATCTGAGCTACAATTTACTACAGTCTGCTGGTGGTAAGCTGTATATGAGTAAGTATAATGTTTAAGGTTGTACTGTATACTTAATGTAAAATTAAGAATATGAGAAAGTCAATAAAATTTATTATTTTTACTCTTTGAGTGTTTGGTTGTAGTTAAATGCTTCTTGTTCTTGTTTTCAACTTACTCAACGACACACTTTTCGTTCATGATGTTGGCCTTGAAGCCCAGCACGGCAAACACCACCAGTGTGGCCAAAATGGAGGTGAAGAAGTTGATGAAGGAGACGAGCACAGCGTCAAAATGACAGTTGTTGTCGATCTTATTGTAGCTGGAGAAGGCTATGACTCCTCCGAACCCCAGACCCAGAGCGAAGAAGACCTGGGTGGCTGCCTCCCGCCACACCTGAGGCTCCAACATCTTCTCCAACTGAGATGGGAGGAGAGGAACTTTATTATTGGGTATTTCTTAGCATGGATGGTTGGTTTAAAAAAAAAAATTAAGGTGAGAAAGAGAAGGAAAACACAGCAGGTCTTTCAGTCTCACCTTGGGAGTAAACATATGTGCGATACCATCTACTGATCCCTTCAGCATCAAACCCCTGACCAGGAAACAGAACAGCACCACGTAGGGGAACAGAGAGCTGAAGTACATCACCTGTGAAAGTGGAAAACATATAGTCAGGAGCAGCACACTTTTTATTTTTCTCTTATCCCTTTCTCTTTTGTTCTTTCCACTGCAGTACCTTCCCAGAGGAGGCGATTCCTCTAATGACGGCGAGGCAGACGATGATCCAGGCTACCAGCAGAGACAGGGTCATTTTGATGTTGAGCCCGCCGCTCTCTGCAATGGTGCTGGTCGTGTTCAGAGTCTGACGGTACCAGAAATAAGTCGTAGCAGAGCTTTTGTCACACTCTGGCTCCACAACTGTACACAGAAGAGAGAAAATGAACATTTAGTTTGGGTGATAATGAGCAGAAAACCAAATAAGCATAAAGAGCAGAGTTGGGAGGGTTACTTCTAAATTGTATTTCACTACAGATGATAGAATATACAGTATATGCTTAAATACCATGTATTTTGATAGGTTACTCAAAGTGAGCAATGCATTTTAAATACGTTGGATTACTTCAACATTGTCCTCCATTATTATTTATGTAGCATTGTAAATGAATGTGACATTCACACATTGCTGCTACCTAAAGCAGAACGAACCCAGAAGGCACTCTGATAGTGATGTTTTGTCTGGCAAAAAGGACCCAATTTCTCCTTAAAATGTAAATTTCCAGAGCATCAAGTTAGTGTAAAAACCAGCAGACAAGATGACAATAAGACTATTGGAATTAGTAGTTCCATGTAAGATTCTGTTTTCACTTTAATCCCTTGTAACAGACCCTGTTAAAATAAAAAACAGCACCAGAAAAGGCAGTTTTTACCTTCACAGCATGAAATACATGAAAAAACATATACATAACAATACTGTAAATCTGAAATGTTGCACAGATTGTTGAAATTAACTCACCTACCAAAAGATTGTAGGTCTCTTTAAGAAAATAGAAATAATAGAATAGATAGCAATAAATGGAGATAAAATCTTTAGCTGAGGTTCATGAGCAGGACCACACCTCAGTCACTCCTCTTCTTCGTACGTCTATACATACTACTCTGCCCTTACCACTTGTTTGTTCTCGCTTCTTGTGCCCCACCTACCCTTCCTTTACTTCTGATTCTCTTCCTGTCTTCTCGTTTTCCTAGGGGGTCCGCTGGCCCGGGAGCCGCTGCTGAACCCCGACTAAGCTTTTCCCCACACCGCATCAGCTCAACTCAGTCATCACCAATATAACACTCATTTGCATCCAATAAACAATCAAGCTTCAAATTGATGGAGTGGTACTTGTTAGTGAACTGGCCAAAAATATAGTACACATCTTGAATGTTGTAAACTGGCTGATCACCGCTTGCCTGTTTGTTTGTTACATATACAGTGGATATAAAAAGTCTACACACCCCTGTTAAAATGCCACTTTTTGAGATGTAAAAAAATTAGACCACGCTAAATCATTTCAGAACTTTTTCCACCTTTAGTGTGACCTATAATATGTACAACTCAATTGGAAAAAAAATTGAAATCTTTTACGGGGAGGATGTAAAAATAAAAAACAAAAATAATGTGGTTGCATAAATATGCACACCCTTAACTAATACTTTGTTGAAGCACC
>OMNN01040284.1:0-15021 GCA_900302755.1 Chromis chromis | reverse complement strand
CCCACCCCCCATCCTCCACCAGCCCATCACTCACTGTCACTCTGTCATCCACTCTGAGGGAAAATGAAACCGTTAATGCAGGCTAACCTTCCTTTTCACCTGCTGCAAAATGCTCAGGAGCTATTGTCTCATGCTCAAGCATGCAGCACCAATACACACATTCACACAGTGTGCACTGTAACACTATAGACGTTCCAAGACCTTTGGCTGGTCACGCACACTAACTTTAACCACTAACTTAAATTCACAACCCTAATTTTAAATGATAATCCACTCAAAGTGTATTCTGGTAATATGAAACTCTCACTTAGGCTTGGTTTCTCCACACACAAGAATGAAAATTACTTTGAACTGTGAATCCAAGATGATCTGTATGCTCTATAAACATGCAAACTACTAAACCTACTAAACTAAACTGTTGCATTTAGGTGCAGTTCCACTAATCCAATTCTAATTTCAATCATAAATCCAAATAAATATATGTATTCTTTTTGCATGAGGACATTTGTTCCTTTGGCAAACCACTTAACCACATAAATACAGCTATGACATGTACAGTACTGTAGCTCTCAGTTTTCTTCTGTGTTCGCCTCAGTTCCTTGGAGTCTGGTATGAATCGACTTGGCAGACGAGCCTCTGTGGCACAGAGCCGTAACCCACTGCATCCATTCATTCTATCAGGTGTGGTAACATTATTTTGCAGGTGCTAAGTCCAAGGAAACCCATACTGCTAGAATAATAATTTCCCGGTTCAGGCTATTTCCTGACATAGGGGGCTGTGAGACATTGCACCGGCAGTGTGTTTGTAAACCTTGTCGGAGACCAGAATAAGATATTACCTTGGGAGGGCTGGAGCGGTCTTCGTTTAGAGGACACACAGATGATGCATTGCTTATATGAAATGATTAGAGGCAAAGAAGCATGACATGGTGGCAAGTGCAGGCAATCTCTCAGGGTAAACCAGCTGGAAACCAAATTAAAATGGGCCTTTGGAACATGCGGGTTGGATAGCATGGCTAACCTCAGTAAAAAGGACTTTTCACTTCCCATTGCGTCCTAAAATGCACAGTATATCTGGGCTGGAGGATAGTGGAGGAATAGATTGGACACACAAGGAAGCCTCTTGTGAATGCTACAAATGTATTCAGCTTTTGGTATAGACAGCACTTTTTAGCTCATACCCTGCTGTCCAGTGTATGATATCTATGTTAAAAAGAAGGAAAGTCGGGTTTTTCATTCTCATTATAGTCATTTTTCACTACCAATGAGGAAAATTGATGTCATTATTGCTACTTTAGCTCACTGGAAAAAGGACATTTTATTCTGTAGTCAGTAGACCTTTTTTTCCCCCACCATTGGCAATTTGGCGTTTCATTGCAGGAAAAGTACTGGTGTAATTCATACAATTTGAAAATGACTGCATTCCGTTTAGGTGAGCCAGTTCCAGGGTCCCTGCCCTGTACATGCTGGCTCACTGGTGTAGTTAAAGGTGCAGTAAGCAGGAAAAAAAAACCCTGTGCAACCCAATACACCACCACATGCTGCATTTACTTCATACTATCTCAACTGGTGTAGGTGAAAAGCCCTGTGATTGGCTAAAATCTCCTGCCAAGAGCTAAATTTTGTAAAGCCTTAAAACTGAGCCGGGAGGAGGTGCATAAGTCTGGTTTCCACTCAGAGCACTTGAATTACAATATGCTGAAAAGTTAGTATGGAATTTTTGTCTCATGATGTAAAAACAATACTGTCTACTTCAGCTTTAACTGTATATTTGACGAGACTGAGCCCACACTGATACACTTCAGGTAACAGGTCTCCTGCTATGATAAATCAAAATATATTTCATGTAAAAGGTCTACAGACAATTTGTACCATAGTTACTGTTACTACACATCTGCAGTTCATGATGTGAACAACAGGGTATTTATTGTTAGTGACAGACAAAAACAGATGGTTTTTATTAGCAAATGTTATTGAGAGACTTTAACTAATCAAACAGTAGTTCCATGAACTAAGTGACAACACTCCATCTAGGTTGAGTTTGTGATGTTTCCACCTGGATCATTTGGAAATGGGAATCCAGTGAAACAGGACCAAAATATGTTTTTGTTGGCAACATACATGATACTGTCTTAAGACTGAGGTGAAGGCTACCACCCCCAGCGATCCTCCTATAACTGGTCACTGGAGGATGAACAGGAGAGCGCTGCAGAACCTGACAATTCTAGTGAAATCAATATGCTATATCCTTCATCCAACCATTAGACAGGTCACAGGGGGATGGAGCCTATCCCAGCTGATATAGGGAGAGGGGCAGGCTACACCCCGGAGAGGTCGTCAGCCCATTGCATATTGACTCCACTCAGACAACCGTGCGCACACACACTCGTGGCCAATTTAGAATCGCCAATTAATTCTTCGGACTCTGGGAGGAACCCGAACACCTGATGCAAACTCTGCACAGAAAGGCCCCAGCTGACCAGAGGGATCAAACACACAACCTTGTTTGGGTCATGTCATTTAAAAAAATGTATTGCAAAAAAACAATTGTAGCTGTCTTTGGAAGTATTTTGACATTTAGAGTTAAAGATAAATTGATACGGTATGCCAACAGCTCATCAAGACACACATACTGAAATCATTCTTCCAAATGTGTCACACTCCCGGCAACAAATGATGAAAAAAAAAAAAGGAAAAGAAAAAAAGTGTATTTTTTTCCCCGAGCACAATCACTGGAAAGCTTTCTGTGCTTTCTGAAGACCTACTATCCAGTGGGTGGGTTGGAACAATTACGGTGCACATGGCCAGAAACCTGATGGAGACTTGAGGTGGTTGTAAGAGCAGGCACAACGAAAGGCAGGCAATTGTACTGCCGTTGTTAGCGGCTGGCTTTACAATAGTAAAAGAAAAGGTGGGTTTTTATTTCACACACAGGCAAGTACAACAGGGGAGCAAATGTTGACATCATGTTCACTGAACTGATAAAGGCTTGGAAAAAGAGAGAGACGGAGAGGCGGCTCATCATAAAAATGATTTTATTATCCTAATTGTTATCAGAGGACGGATATCAATTTTCCACTTTTTACAATATATTACTATCATTAGACTGTTTTATACATTGTTTTATATATTAATAACTTTCAAATAATTTTGTACATGCTTGTGGGACTGACATTCCCTGGTCAGATGAAGCAGAAAAAGGAGAAAAAAAGGCACATGATTGCTCCTGTCCACAGTGAGCAATACAGTCCAAAGAAACAAAGAACTGTAGTGGTTTGTGTGAGTGCAGGTGAAGTGTTTCCCGACCTGATGATGGGCAGCCTGTTTGAAGCCTATTACATGTCTTGCCAGGGCAGCACGGTATGTCCAAAGCAATTTTCCAAACCACAGCCCAAAATAATCACTTGAATGTCGCAACTGACGGCAATTACATCTTCTGATTTGCTCAGATGCAGTCAGAAAAAAAAAATCAAAATCAAAAACCACACGCACCCACGCTCTTTATCATCTCCAAACATCTGATAGTTTTACAGTAGAAACAAAAATAATTACTGGGATGCCAAACCTCCTTCGGGGGCCGCACCCAGGTGACTTGTTCTATACATGTAGCTGAATGTCAGAAATGTGGGCCATTTCAAACGGTGCAGCTTGCCGTAAGGTCTGGTGTGAACGCACAGCTCAGTGGGACACATGAATTGATCATATTCTTCTTTAAGACTCGGTGTTGGAAAGCTCTGTGGCCTGAGGGAAGCTCAGTGTGCTGTGCAGTCTGTGGTGTGAAATACCACACACTAGCACCACCAGCCCCTGCTCCTATTTCAACTGTCCACAGTTTGAGATCCAACGGCGTCTTGAAACATTGCCCAAAATGTCTCAGATTGTTCGCTAGCTGCCTTCAGTGCCTGGGATGCTTAATCCAGTTTCGTATCATCCACTTCTGACCAGAGCATCTCTGAACCACCAGGCGAAGGCCAAAGTTGGCATCTTTGGACATTTCTACCTCCAAGCATCGACCAGTGTCCCTGCTGATGATTGGACCATTCTGGGGGAAAAAAAGCCCAGGAAAATGAGCCTAAAATTTGCACAGTAACTGTTAAGAAAAACATATGGTTGGTTCTAATGCATATCATGGCATCACTTTTGTAAGTAATGCATTAGTATTGTATTCTATCTTTCCTTAAATTTGAAGTGCCCCAGTGAAGGTGAAGATCAGTGTCAAAAAATCTGATCATGTCTTGTCTTCTTACCTGTGTAAAGTCCCAAAGCCTCTGGGAAATCCTTGAGACAGCGTCGCATTTTTTCAGGCTGGGAGTCCGTCCTCTGCCATCATCAATGAGGCATTTTGTGTCAGGCAGGAAGGTGGTCGACCCCAGGGGTCCAAGCTGGAGAAGCCCCTCTGTAGAGTAGCGGGCGAGCTGCAACACAGAGTTAAATGATGTGTTACACCGCCAGACTCAAGCACTGTAGTAGCTTCAAACAGCAAACACTCGACTTTTTAGAGGGCATCTGTGGAAAGCACAAGCCCCGAAATGTGCTTCAGTGAGAAAATGTGATTGAATGTGGTTTGCTGTGATGCTGTTTAGCAGCTCTGTGCAACAAAGACAGACTGCAGTAGCTACAAAGGAGGCGAAGTTGGGGAGGGGAAATGAGGGGGGTATGAAGTTTTCAGGCTGATTTGCAGAATGTGCACCAGATAGGAAGATGGTTATGCCTTCACTGTTGTTTTACCCATCTGTATTTTAACCCCCAAAATAACTGACCATAGAAGCAACACAATGCCTAAAAACATCCAGATACAGTGCCCTGCTGTTGGAGCCAACAAAACATATTTCTTCTAGCTGTCTTTTTTGGTTATTTAGTACAACAGATGTTATGAGGGATTCAATGAATCTCCAATTTAAAAGCTACACTGTATCAACTTAGCAATAATTTATATAGATGATGATTTAAAAGATATTGAAACTCCAGCATGTGACATAAATTTAGCTAGCATTAAAAACTAAGAAGGCAACTACAGATGTGCTAAGCTAATTACCCTGAGTAGAGTAAGATGAAGCTTTTCTCTCCATTGAAATTGTGAAACTATTGCAAAATATATTCACTGACAACCTAGCTTTTACTGTTTTATCACTGCAGTGCAGAGAGATATGAAGACTGAGCCATTCCCACTAACATCACCATGGATGAGAATAACAGGTAACCATGGTAACTGTACACAAACATGGCAACAGATGTGGCACCAAAGTGATGAGATGATAGAAATATTAAAAACAAAATGGGACTAAAATGTTACGGATTAAAAATTCACAGATTTCTTTGCATTTTGGTTGCAGAATAATTTAATATCCTGAAGTGGATGTCAAAAAGTCAAAATGAGGTCAGATTCAAACAAAATAGTTTGCTGCACTTTGCCTTGACCTGAAACCTCCAAGATTAAAAAACATACAAGACTGTGTGTCCTTATTTCACGTTGTTTTGTAGAAAAGTTCGGTGTAAGGCGCTGCACAGAAACCACAGCTCATTAATGCTACAATATTTCCCCAAACCAAAACTTGATCCCTCACTGTTTAATCCTGCACATGAAAGGCTCTGTGGCGATACGTATCTATTACGTAAGGATACAGTAGAGATAGCATTTATTATTTATGGGAGCGATCCTCCCTGAAAAATGAGATGCCAAAGATAGGGAGGTCTTCGGTATGACAGCAGCCCTGCTTTGACTGTCCTGAATCGCACGCACAAGTACAGAGCTGTGTTTGGATGTTCACATTCCTGCAAGAATCAGTGAATCCAGACTGTTGAAAATTATACTGATGGAAAAACATGCCACGTATTTTCTTCCAATGTATTTTTTAAAAAGAAAATATTTAAGAACAGCTACTCTGACAGTTTGACGAAGAAAATTAGATGACAAAATCAACACAATTCTGACCCTATACTGCAAAAGCAGGGCACTATAATCACCCATCTCTACCTACATGTAAATGAATCCCATTGAGATTCACATTTAACAGTATGCAAACCTATTATATTGGTCATACGCTGACAATCTGTGTTCAAGTACTTTCATCAAACAATTTTAGCATGTAAAAATCTCCCCATCTCACACAACTTTGTCTGAGTGGAGAAGCTGCAGTAAGTGGTCTGTGTGGGTGTTTCACCTTGTGAGAAGAGAGAATGCAGTCGGGGGGGAGTGGGGGTAATCCAATGTTCTGCCCTAAAGAGCCACTCAGAACAAATAGGAAAACAATGAAGCGCCACTTTACGTGTCACTCAAGGTTCACCGGCGCTGGGTGGGCTGCTCACAAGGATGCTGATAAATATAATGCTTTGGACTAAGGAATGGCAGAAATTTACATAAACATATTTCAAACTCGGTCTCAAGCGACGCGCATAATGCTGCTATTTTTCACAAGGAGGCAGCCTAAAGGTCATTATCAGAGGCATTTCCATTACGAATTCTTCATGGAATTTGGTCTGGCTGTCTTGGGTCTTCGAGGTTATAACGCTCTAAGCTGATTTAACCAAGGTGTAAACTATGACTGGGCACAAGGAAAAAAAACAACATATAATCCACACTAATACCAGTTTACAGCTCAGTCTGGCAGCCTTCAATACGCTAATACATTTAAAATGAGACCATAACAAATAATTAGCACAAGGAAATGATTCTGCCAGGCCAATTAACCTGCGCCTCGTGCAGCAACGTTAGACGCTCCATTGCCTTCCTACAGTCATAAAACGTGTTTTTTGGAGGTCAAGCTAATTTCAGGTTTCCTAATGAACTCTAATTGCCTTTATGATGATGTAAATATAAGAATGAGTGTTTGTGCATTGGGTCGTAATCTCTGCATTTCCTCCTTTCCTGTACCTTGCTCCACCAGGAAGTTATGCCACAGATTATGGCAAAAGTCCTAAGAAGGGCTTGATTTGGGGCCTGAGCTCTGCAGCTAGAACATGTGACTACAGTATGGTGTAGAATGGGAGTCTCAGTGAGCTTCTTTTACAAACTATATGAGAGACTTAAGAAGCTCTTTAGCATAAGTGGTGCAGCGGGCGTCCATCAGCACCATGCACGCCCGAGTGCACCACACATAGCTTAGATTCTCTGCGAGAAAGGAGAATAATGGGACATTTTCTTTTGAGTTTGGTGGTTTGGTGAAGCTCGGAAATAGCAGATAGTCTCAGAAATGTGTGATTTTGAACTACTCACTTGAAGCAAACGCACAGCAATAATGCAACAGAGCTTAATATTTAAATAAACTGTTTTTTATCAAACACTCTTTTAAGGTGTTCAGTGCAGAAACATGGTTCCACGTTCATCTGTGAATGAATATGGGTCATCCTCACACTATCTGTTGTGCACAGCTGCTTTATACCGTAGGAAAAGCTTCTCCCTCCGTTCATTAACTCCCTGCAGCCATCTGAAGGCAGCAGGACAGATATGTTGATAAATCTGCAGCTTCCTCTCGGAGAAATGCTCCTCCAAAGCGCATCGTTATTACGCACGGCTGTCCGCTGTGTTTACTTTGATTAAAATCGCATGCAAATGACACCGGGCTGCTACAAAATAAAACCACAAACACCTCTACGCGCACCAGGCCGGCTACAGCTCCATATTTCTGCCTGTTTTTTGCTGGAGATGTCAGATTACCGGGGCTCATTAATCCTGCCTCCTCCTTTCAAACTTGCATCACATTTTGCCGCCGTGCATTCTCATCATCCACACGGAAATATGAGTTCCCCAGAGAAACGTCTAGTTATTTCTCGAGCTGCCGTTTCTATGTGTATATTAGTGGTTACCATGAAGATTAATGGCCAGTGTGGCAGAACAGACAAAGAAAAAGAGCTGCATTCAGATGTTATCAAAAGAAAAATCCAAAGGAAAAAAAAAAATGCATCATTTGCTTTAACAGACTGCATCTAGGTGTGCTTATGTGTGAGCAGAGCAATGGTGCAGGCTTTGTAGCTCCTCCACCGGGCTTTCGCTGCATTGTACTGCCGGACAAAGGTGAGACATTATCCATGATTTAGATTTCCGCAGGGAGAGCTGGCAGAGAGAGACTCATTGCTCAGAAGCAAAAGGTTTACTCTGTCCAATTACTTTTTTTTTCATAAGTAAAAGCAACAATGGTAAAAAGGAATGCAAAATCACAGTGTCCCACGAAATTGAATTCTGCCCGCTCACAGTAATGTCAGTCATCACTGTAATCTAATGACACAAAGACACAAAATTCATCTCCATTTGTTTATTTCCCCCCGGGCTTCAGGATTAAAAGAGTCAGTGGAGCCTTACATTACTGGACCCCACGGAGCTCTCTGGAGTGGAGGCCGGTGAGCTGCTTTCCTCCCTCTAATACCCCCTCCAATGACAGATAATGAACATGTCAGTCACAAGCAAGAGCGGCGGTTGGGAAAGTTGGGGGAGAAAAAAAATGATCCATGAATAGCATTTGCATGATCTGCCTTCAGGATTGGTTTTGGTTTCACTGCGCAAAAGAAAAATAAGCACAAAAAACAGGACAGCGTCCTCCCACCCACAGTGCCATTTGTTCTGGTATCTATTCAGATGAAGGTTGCGCTAAGCACACATGTTCTCTTTTCAGCTGCAACACACTGCATATTCATATAATTACATACACTCTCACCTGGGAGTGCCCTAGTTTTCCAGTGGTGCCTTCACATCCTAACCACATTTAAAATGATCATGACGCAGTGTGATTCGGTTTAGTTTAATACCAAACCCCCAAGAGCCTTATACTGTGCACTCTCTTACTGTTACTGAAAAAACAAATGCTGTCAGGTTCTAAAAAAAAAAAATGTCTACTTTGGGCTTTCCTTTCCTTTTAAAAATAACAAAAACTAACCACAACAGTCCTCTATGACCACGCTCTTCTTATTACCTGCTATAAAAGAGTGTATTCTTTTATCGATTTTGTAGATTACTGTTTTGTTCTTTGCGCTTCAAATTAAGTTGTTTAAGTGTTTATCTTGAATTTTGTTAATTTGCACTGACTAAAATCAAACAAATGACATGACAGTGAATGTGCAAGAAGACGGAAAAAGTCTATAAATTCTTATTGATTACTTCTATCAGAATAATGTGAAACAAATTCACATAGTCCAAAATCAGCCTTAATAATAGAGAGTCTTTTTTTAAAAACACGCTTTATAAGACTGGAGACAATGTAATTTTAACAGAGCGAAACGAATCAAACCTAATACTAGTTGTACTTTAGGAAATAAAAGCAGATTTTAAACTTGTGGGTCCCACATTTATACCTGTCTATTTGATCCTCTGAGCCGAACACCGTGTATTTAAATGTATTCTATAATTTGTCATTTTATGCATTTAACTCTGAATGCAGATAGACTGTGTTTGACAGCACTGTAAATGAGCCTGTTGACTGATGTTCTGACTTCTTAAATCAGTCTCCACTTGTCATCTGTGTGCATTTCCATCTCATTTAATACTCTCCAACTGTAATACCCGGAATCTGTTTAGAATTTTTATCGACTCTGCAGGAGATTCAAACGATAATTAAATAAGACGGGAGGCAAAACGAAGCCTTGTCATTCATTTAGTGTGACTGCTACACATGGATACGCATCACACTGCATATACTCGGGAAAAAGTTTCAGGCCCTGTAGATTCTTATTCTTATCGCGCAGTAAAATCAGGGAAGGCATCTGTTCGGTCCCCAATTGATTCCGGAGCAGGGCAAAGCACCTAAACACACAGCAGAGTCATAAAGAAGTGTGTTCAGCAACAACAAGAGCAAGGAGTCGTGCAGCAGATGGCGTGGCCCCCGCAGAGCCCTGATCTCAACATCATGAAGTCTGTGTGGGATGAAGAAGACCCAAGCAATCGAGACAGTCTCAATCCACAGATGAACTGTGGAAAGTTCTCTGAGATGCTCCAAACAACCAACCTGCCAAGCAGCTTGTGTGCAAGTGTGCCTGGGAGACTTGGTACTGGGATAAAGGGAGGTCACACTAAATATTGATTTGATTTAGGATGCAAATATTCATGGCAGAAACCTGAAGAAAATCTGCAAAATCCAGTAGTACAAGCATGTTTTTTTTTCTAAACTTTTACATATGCAGTGCTGATTGTATTTACATAAATCTTTACATGTATTTCTTTCCTGAGACCCTACATGCAGGTCACACCCACACATTTAGAGGACGTATCATGTAGATGTAAATGAGTTTCTTTTAACTTCAGGAAGCATGCTGGTTATAATAATATATGATAATTGGCTTAACATGGCTGGTGAGGATGCCTGTTTAGTTGTTGCTTGGTGGGTTGCTGGGGAGCATGCTGTTGATGATGGTAAGTGGTGAAGCTGTAGCTAAAAGTGAATATAGGTTGCTTCAGAGGGCAGTGTTGAGCCTCCTTGGTGTTGGTGGCCCAAGAGGATACATGATGACCCTGTAGAGTTGCTTGCATTAGTATACAAAATTCATATTGACACAATTTTATAATGCCAGTAGGGTTGCCAACTATTGCTAACCATTGGTGGGAAGAGTGTAAGATAAATAGCGATGGTGTCTGAAAAACGGAGCAGGTCATAGCATTAAGGTGAAACTGTCAAGTCAGTAGGAGCAGTCATGGTAGTTTATCCTATGTAGATACACTGAAGGAATAGTTTCAGGCCAAGTTGCCTAGTGTGAGTACGCGCAGCCGATGAGAGTATCGGATTTAAAGGCACCTTCAAAGTTTATGCTCTGAGCAGAATGCAGTTGATCAAATACTGGCTTTCCACAGCATGCTAACCCAACTGATGGCCCGCTTCACCATGTATTGGTAGCAACCTACACTTCACACTATCTTATGTACACCGATCAGGCATAACATTATGACCACCTGCCTAATATTGTGATGGTCCCCCTTATGTGGTCAAAAATGCTCTGAACCATTGGGCAAGAGGACCTCACAGGGTGTCCTATGGGGTCTGGCACCAGAACGTTGGCAGTGGATCCTGTGGGTACTCTGGGTTGTGCAGTGGGGCCTCTGTCAATCAAACGACGCTTGATCAGAATGGGTTCTAGGAAGTTTGGAGGTCAAGTCAACATCTTGGGCCATTGTCGTGTTCCCCTTGATGTTCCTGATTGTTTGATGATTTTGCCATGTGGTGGGGTGCGTTTTCCTGCAGGGGTATGCCAGTGACATTTGGGATTTCCATTTGCATGAGGGAGTGTGCTTGTTCTGGGACAATGTTTATTTGGGTGTCTAAGTCTCATCAATACGGATGCCAAAATCCAGGGTTTTCCAGCAGAACACCACATAGTACCAATATGATCAATGTTATTCACTTCACCTGTCAGTGGTCATAATGTTGTGGCTGATCGGTGTATTTACATAACGTGTCTTAGTGAGGTGTTGAGCCACCATGTGCTGCAAGAACTTCAATCCTCCTTGACATTCTTTGTAGAAATCTCTGGAACTGGAGGGATGGATCACCATTCATTACAGAATTCAATTTAAGATTCTCTTGATTACTTATTCTTGATTACATCTCTCCATGGTCTGGCTCCGCTCTTTTAACCTTTAACCCTTTATTCTGCACCCAAATCCGTCAGATCAGAGAATCAGTTTATGTGAAAAAATTCCACCGTCCAGGCCTAAAACAAAGGAGGATCATGTTTTTACTGTTTTGTCCCAACACTCTGGAGCAATCTCCCTCTTGCAGTCAAGAAAAGTGCAATCAGTGCCCCAATTCACAAAGCTTTTATAACTCCACCTGCACAGATTGGCATTTGTATAATATTTTGATGTAATTTTATTGTTTTTTATTGCTCTGTTTAATGTTTTACTGCCTTTATTGCTGCTTTATTGTTTTGTTATTGCTTTTTAATGCGTGGTACATTTTAATGTTTTGGAAAGCACTTTGTAACTCCAGTTTTAAAAGTTGCCATCGAAATAAAGCTTATTATTCTCATTGTTTCTACTGTTGTTATTATTCTTCAAAAACATATTCCCTCATTTGGTATTTGGTGATGGTGGTGGAGACCGTTGTCTAACACGTCAGTCCAAAATGTCCCATACGTGTTCAATTGGGTTGAGATCTGGTTACTGTGAAGTCCATAGCAAATAATTCACATCATTTTCATCCGTTTTCGTGAACAATCATGCCCTATGGATGGGGGCGTTGTCATCCTGAAAGCGACCACTTCAATCAGGATAGAAATGTTTCACCATAGAAAAAAGGTGATCACTCAGAACAACTTTGTACTGATCTACACTGACCCTTCCCTCTGAGGGGACAAGTGGAGCCAAACCTTGCCAGCAAAATGCCCCCCCTAGCATTAACAGAGTCATGCCACTATAGAGGTCAGGAATTCAGGCCTGTACTGTCCTCTTGGTGGACACCACACATGCACTCACCCACTTGTTGAGAATATGTTGAAGGATGACTAATCTGACTGTGTCACTGAGGTCCACATCTCTGTAAACCAGTGCCTCTGATTTTTTCACCACTGAGCGACAAACGTTAATCTAATCTAATCTAATCTGTCTAATGAGGATGTTTATGCACTGCCCTACTATAATATCCATCTCTATGCAATTGTTGATGGAACTGATGTTGCTGCCAGTATGAAAACATCCTTACCTGACATTGTAAATTGCCTGAGGAAGAGTTTGTCTTTTGATTTCCCTTACATTTTACAACAATGCCCAGCAAACAAATGTGCACTGTTGACCACAATTTCCCAAATTATTTCACCATAGATCTAAATGTAGACGTCATTCTTCAGAAAATGATGTTCCTATACAGCTAAACTGCATTGTCACTTATGTTTTGAAGTAAAGATATTTTCTATTTGTATCCCTGTATCCCCAACTTATTACAAATATGTTTCTAATTGACAAAACTTTACTATGTATTTTACTGCTTCACTGTTACTCCTTTCCAGTTAACCAATCATATATTAGTTGGAGCGGGACTTGATTGGCCCAGTAGACTTCAGCCTAAACACTATCATTCCAGAAATCACATGTCAGATGTCTGAAGTGTTTAGAGTGCATGTGTGTGTCCATGAATGTATATGATTTAACCAGTTGAGTTAGGAGGGGGTGTCATACTGATCTCACATAAAGTCAGTGCAGGTTGAGAATGCTGTCACACAATACCTGCAAACAAGACTAACAACAAGTTCTTCAACTCTCGCCCTGAGCCTCTAAAATGTCTGGCTGGTTAGAACTTATCCATGTGGTTGATTAGACATGTTTTATGCCATGAGAAGTTAAACAAATCCTTTTAAAGGTGGCCTCTTTAAGTCAGATTAGTGTTTGTGAATACACATTGTGAGAGAGCTATTTAGTAGCATGAATGCTCATTTGTGCCACTTAATGATAAGGTTTTATTTTAACTCTAACCATGGCTTTGAAACACCAGCCAGTGGAGCAGTCTTTGTAACTTAAGCTCCTGCCATCTAGGCCCAAACAATGAACCCATAATGTTACTTAGATGTTTTCCTCCTGCCATCGTGATAAGATAAGATAAGATAACTTTATTGTCCACCGTGGTGGAAATTTGTCTTCGGCCTCTCCAAGACAACAAATCACACAGGACAAATTAAGACACTCCACAATGTACAACAAAAAGAAGGAAGAGTTGTGCAAACAGGCAAAAGACAGCAACAGCGGATGTCAATACTGTAGCCCTCTAAGGGGATCACATTGTACAGTCATGACCTGTTCATATGGCGTTTAGAGCTTGTATGGCATGTGGCATAAAAGATTTTTTATATACGTATGTTGCGGCTCCCCCTCGGGACTCTAAATCTGCGACCAGATGGTAGCAGTGATACAAAATCCAGATCAACTAGGCCTATTTTTACATATGCCACATAACAAGATTGGATGTTGATTGCTTAATTGTACCCTGCCATATACCTATGTGGAAGTAGATGCATTTTTTTTACCTTTAAATTGTCACATGTCTGTACATTTTACTGGAATCACAGATGTCATGTTAACAAAAGATGTACCACATGAGTATGTTATTCTGGGTGACTGGATCTCTGCTCAGGCTGAAGCTAGCCAGAGCTATAGTGGTAACAGACCTTTTTCACATCAACTTGGTCCTTTCATAAAAGCAAAATGACAGGAATGACAGTAAAATGACAGGAATGGAATGAAGCTATCATTATGAATGATCCGCATTAACTCGCCCGAGTAACCCAGCATGCACAAGTGCCCTGTGCCATGAAATGAATGTTAAGAAATTGAACCTGTGTTTTTCTTACGATGACATTTCAAAATTACTGCTGAAAAAAGGTAGCTGTGTCCATTTACATACTCAATACTAAGACAGTATGTGTAGCAAATAAGTATGTACGCTGAAAAACATTGTGGGTTGTTTTCAGACTGTACTTGGTGAACTCTGTATTTGTAGTTATTGTATTATAGTAAGCAAATCACAGTACCATGATTATAATCAGGAGATGACACAGGCAGATAAAAATCGCATTGCCAGATTTATTATGAATTATAATGCATGTGATGATCAGATAGTGATGTATAACGAGTTTATAATGTGCTCCCAATGCTCACAATAGATCTAAAGGCTCCTCCTCCCAGTATCTTATCAGTCTTTATCCCACTTGTCCGTCTCCGACATCCTCTCGTTCAGACAGTCAGTTCAAGTGAGGTGGAATAAAGGTGAGGTCCATCTGCCATGTCATTGACAACCCTCTCTCAAGACAAACCTAAAACACAATCAGTTATTCTACATCAATGGAGCAATTTGCCCTCATGTCTAGCGTGACAGACGTGGTGCCAGCTGTGTTTACCAGGACATTGTGTGTTATGAACATAATCACTTTACCAACCCCTGCCTGCCTGTTATGGATGGCACTTGTCATTTACAGAGGAGAGCCCAGGGCCATCAGTCATCTGTGTGTGTGTGTGTGTGTGTGTGTGTGTGTGTGTGTGTGTGTGTGTGTGTGTGTGTGTGTGTGTGTGTGTGTGTGTGTGTGTGTGTGTGTGTGTGTGTGTGTGTGTGTGTTGAG